>APFE031109598.1:187712-206902 GCA_000404065.3 Pinus taeda | reverse complement strand
TTGGGACGATGTACATGTATCATACTAGGCTATTAATGAACTTCTTAGAGAAACAAACTCTTAATCTGCCCTATTTCTTATTGTTGAGTTTGAAAAAGATGAGCACCACAGTCCAAAAGAACATAGGGGACATAGAACCTCATTATATCATCATGGACTCGTGAGGATTCTAGTTGAAGATCAATTGAAGAAAAACAAAGATACTTGGGAATGGTTTCTAGTTAGAAACTACTTTCAAGAGCCATCTGAGGCACCTGGAAGCAGTATACCAAAGGCACCAAGAAGGAGTAGGAGAAAAGGAAAAGGTGCCATAATCCAAGACTCTCCTATTGGTAAAACTAAAGAAATTGGTCAAAAAGAGAAGGAGGAAAGAACTAAGGACAGAAAACAGAGAAAATTGAAGGGAAAAAGGAACTTAGAAGATGTTTACCAATCACCAGAGCCATATGTAGAGGAAGACTATCAAGTGTTATCTGAGAGACTAGTGCATCTTCGAAAGCAAGCTGCCACAACTAAGAAGGAAGAAAAAGGAAAACAAATTATGGAAGAAGAAAGTACTAGCCCACAGTACTTAAGAAGAAGCAGCAGAATCAAAGGAAAGTGGAGGAAAACACAAGTAAAAGGACCCCACTTCATCGACTTGGGTGTGGAAACACCTAAGAAACCTCCAGCTAGCCATGGTCCACCTCATCCTCTGCCAAATATTGAAGCCAGCCCTCCAGATGTTGATGTAAGCCCTTCTCGGCCAGAACTAGAAGATAGTCCTCCTCCTCAACAAGCCTTTGAAGCCAGCCCAAGAAAGACACCCGAAATAGATCCAAAACAGCAAGAGGTATAATATTACCTCGAATCTTTAGAGAAGACAGCTGCAGGCCCGAGCACATCATCCACTTTGCCTCACATAACACAAGATGCACAAGTTCAATCTTTGAAACAAGAAGTGTTTGAATTGGAGGTTTTAAACAGGCACATTAAACAAGAAAATGAGGCATTAAAGGAGCAAAGCAAAGTGGACAAAATCATTCATGATAATACTATGTTACATATGCGTCCATGGCAGAAAAAGAACAAGAAACTAAAGAAGAAATGCAGAAAGTTGGGCAGGGAATTAATCAATCTCAAGTTTAGATGTTTGACAAGGAAACCCAGGATGGTGGTAGCACCAAGAAAGAAGAGAAGAGGACTGAATGTACTAGCAGAGGCTTCAGAATACATAGACTAAAGGGAGATGGCTAAAATTTTGGTTGCATGAGGACATGCAACACCTTCACAGTGGGGGTATGTTGAGTTCCAAACTTACATCTTCCCTATATAACTTTTTAGCCTTTTTCTCTTGTTACCTGAACCTCTAAGCTATCAAATCATTGCATATTAGTTTAAAAAGAGCATATAAATGGTTTCCTAACTATGTCTTGTGACTTTTGTTTGATTTAGATTTTTGCTCAATCAGCTGCAGAATCTTGTCACTTTTCACAGTCAGAATCAGTTTCCGCAGCCTTTTTTTTGAAGTCTATGTTACAGGTGTCTACTGGAGAATCCAGCCACATGGGCAAGCTACAAATGATGTGGACATGGAACGTGTCCCCTTGGTTCAGCCGAATCACTCACAGAAGCCTGCGGTCAAAGCCAGTCAAACGGTGGTCAACACCAGGAGTTTTACGATGGCAGGAGTCTGTTTTTCATCATGAGGAGGATTGCGTGGCAAGATCCTAAATCTTAGGAGGTGTGCTAACACCTGGGGACTGTCCGTGAACCGAATCTAACAAGCCACCCTCCTTGGATTTATTTCTCATGGCTACCATACTGCTAGATTTCCGAATATGGTCATTTACGTGTCTGTCTACCAGCGTAGACCTTAGGAATTAGTTATGTATTTCCTGCTATAAATAAAGCATCCTCGTATGCGTATAGGCTAGCTTTTGATAGGTACTCTTGACTGTTTTTATGAGCCATCGTGCTGTGACTTAGTCCTTATGTTATGACTGTATTTCAGTATATGAGAAGACACTGCTTTTAAGTTCAAATCCGTGATTGATTTCTGATTGGCCGAGGTTGTAGAGGGCCCCTGTACACCAAGGTTTTGTAGTTACTGTATAGTTCCATGTTTTCTTCATTTACGCTCTTGGTGCCATAGATGTTTGCTTGTATATATTACATTGCTCATGGTATTCATGTTGTTTGTTGTCCATAGTTTCTTTGATGATTTCTAATGACTGTCAACTGATCAGTGTTTTCATTTCAGGTTCTAATAGATAGCTCGGGCAAGTGCACATAGATTTTTGATGACTAATGACATGATGGAATTATCTTGTCCTTCTGCTGATTTGTTTTCTTAGTTCTAATTCCAGCACTGTTTATTTCTTTCAGTTTTGCTTTGTTCATTTACTTTTCTCTAAGATAGATATTAGACTATTCATGTCATTTTCAATTACCTCCTATAGCCAGAGCGAGTCGAATGGTGAGGGATTGAGCATGAATGTATAGTTTGATACTAGTTTATTTGCTTTTGCAAGTTAGTGATTAGATTACTCATATCATTTTCGGTTACCTCCTATAGCTAGAGCGAGTCGAATGGAGAGGGATTGAAGGATGAATGTGTAGTTTGATCTTAGTTTTATTTTATGCAATTTAGATATCAGATTACTCAATTTGTTGATGATTACCTCCTATAGCCAGAGCGAGTCGAATGGTGAGGGGTCAGAAATGAGTTGATGTGATATGGTTTAGTTTACTTTTCTTACAGTTTTTGAATTGCTTTGAGTTCAGTTTTTCTCTTTTTATACAGCAGCAAGGATACTGGGTTTCATAGTCACTAGTTCACTGTTTGGTTTAATTAGAATTTAGGTACATCTTTATTTTCTCTCAGTAATTGATTTCATCATTGCAAGTTTGAAAACCTTTTGAACACTTTGAAGTTTGGAAATTATTTTAAAGGTCACCATTGCCTTGAACACTTTTATCCATACTTGATTATTAGAATTACCATCTCACATTAGTAAATCAACAAGAAGATAAATCCAAAAACAAATCAAAAATAAAAAACGACAAAGAAATAAGAAAACAATTATCTTGCATATATAGTGCACTTCACTTCAACAGTTTACGACTCCTGGATTAACAATTTATATAGCAATTTAGGACACACTACAATGACCAAACACTACTCGTCGTAGGATTTGGGCATAGATGATCGGATGGTGGTCAGGCGAGGGAGTAGCATGGAAGAAATGTACGAAGGATTGGGGGGGCCTGATGGTTTAATCATAAGTATTTTTTTTATTTTTAGGGTTAATTGCGAGATTTGTTTGTTTTGTCGGGATAAGGGGTTTAATATAGTTTTTATTTAAAACTAAGGGTTGGGGTTATTTACATATGGATTTAATAATTATACAGGGAAAGGGTTTTATAGGGATTTATAATATAAGTTAATTAATTAATATGAAATGGGCGGAGTGGGTTTTTACCTTAAGTTTAATGTATAAAGCATGATGGGCGCACTTTATTCATAGACACGAAATGCTTAGGGTAAAATGGTTTTTATGAGTTTTTTGAGTGGAAAGGGGTTTATATGGGGGTTTTAACTTTTCCTAGGTAAAAAGGTGTTTAACCTTAGGAAAAGGGGTTTTGTGAGGCTAATGAGGGGAAATGGCTTCTGAAGGGGATCTTAACACTTTATGTCCTTCTTAAATCATTGAGTCAAGGGTCCGGTCCCTCCAAAAGTTAAAGAAATGCTCTGAGCCTCTTTGATTAAACGGTTTTTAAGTGTTTAAACCTTTTGTTGTGAAGGGGGAATTAGTAAGTAAAAAGTGGTGAAATGACTGAGGGGGAGTTAATTAAATGAATTTGTAAACCATTGCCTTTGCCTTGTTTGCTGCTTATGCACATTTGAAAGATGTAATTAAACATGACATGAGTATTTTTATGCAATCAACTTGATACTTCTGCAACCTTTCTTCTACTTACCCATTGTCTACCCTAACATTTTTTCTTCATTTTACTTGGGTGCATTTAGGCTAGCAAACCCTTATTCTACCTTTTCTTTCATGAAACAAACTATCTATTTCTAACCTTATAACATCCAAGGGCTCAGATTAAACTGATGAGCTCCTTTTACTATCTCTACCTATCTAATGATCTGCCAAGATTAAATTGTTTGGTCAGATATTATTCTCTAACTATAAATATTAAATTGAAAGCATGATATAGCCAAGATTAAACTAGTTGACTATCATGGATCGTGGCATGATTAACAAGCTGTGCACAATCATTATTATGCATAAAAAGTAAATAGTAGTGGCATTTGGGCTTGCACACTTTCATGGTCTTTTGTTTTTGGGGTTCATTCATTCTCATTTTTTGACCTTTTATTGCTTGTTTTTTTCCTTTGATTTTTCTTTTAGGACATACCCTCTTTACATTTTTTTATTTTATTTAATATGAACTACGTTTGCCAAAAGAAAAGGTATGTACAATATTACAAGGCTTTAAACATAGCCAATTCATAAATTATGAATTCTATCATTGTATGACTCTAACATTATGCGCGATTGATATTCTTCCTCTTTCTGCTTATTGTTTTCATTGATCATTTTTGGTTTCCGCTGAGAAGAGTAGAGTAGATTCTTGTCTTATGTTTTAGCATATCACATAAGATGTTGAATATACGGAAAAATCTACACTATGGAGGACATTATAGTTGGATGGATAAAACATGCAAGATCCTCAAACCAGTTTTTTACTAGCCCAAACTGTTGGGTGAGGTGCATACTTATGTCTGGTCCTGTGAGAAGTGCTAAGTGTTTTTCAAAAAACAGAAACTAACACCTTTCCTCTAATCCATGTTTTTGTTGAAGAACTTTTTAGACAATGGAGGTTAGACTTCATTGGGGAAATACACCCACCTTCCAGCGGTCAACACAGATGGATACTCACAACTACTAATTACTTCACTAAGTGGGTAGAAGAAACCCCAGCTAGGAATGAAACTGATGTTGTAGTCATTAAGTTCATGGAGGAAAACATCCTTGCCAGGTTTGGCTACCCAAAGAAGGTTGTCATTAACAATTCCCAGGTGTTTAAGTAAACCAAGCTTATAGATTTCTACCAAATATACAACATTTAGGTAGGCCACTCCACCACCTACTACCCAAAAGGAAATGGATTGGTTGAATCCTCAAATAAAACGCTGGTAAGGATTCTAAAGAAAACAATATCAAAAAATCAGAGGAACTAAGACTCACAACTAAAATTTTCATTATGGGCCAACAAGGTTACCACCAAGAGAACCACTAGGAAATCACCTTTTGAGTTCGTTTATGGAAAGGAAACAATCTTCCCCATACTATTATATATGCCAGTAGCTAGAATCTTGCAAGATATTGAGGAAGAGTCAAATTCTTTAACTAGAAGGATAAATCAGTTGGTGGAACTTCAAGAGAGAAGAGAACAGGTGAATCATAAGTTGATCAGCTATCTGGAAAAAATGAAGTCCCTGTTTGAGAAGAAAGAAAAAGACATACAACTTCAGCCAAGGGACTTAGTTCTAAGATGGGATATCAAAAGGGAAGAGAAAGGAAAGCATGGGAAATTTTACCCCTATGGTTCAAATATTTCAGGATCGTTGAGGCAAAAGGGAACAACACCTTCCTACTAGAAAATATAAAGGGTGAAGTGCTTGGGTTGCATGTGTACGAATAGTTCCTCAAGCTTTACTTCCAACACTGAAAGGGTCCACTCCTATTCACTGTAAATACCAGTGAGCCATTTGTAAATAACCATCACTGCTTTCTATTTTTGTTTTATGAAAGTTTGAATGAAATGAATCCATGCCCAAGGAGTGAGACACTAATATGGAGGTTCTCAGTGCATTGTATCCAATACATTGTCCCCAGTTGGAGCCAATGTTTTTTCCCTTCATAAACAATTCCAGGAAGTTCAGAAATACGAGCTAGGGCTCAAATCTAAAAATGATTTTTAAATCATTTGAGGAATCATTGGTAAGGTCCCTAAGTTAAAATACAGTTGAATCACCCATGGGGGCCACTATCAAGGTCTAGAGCTATAGTGGAAGTTCCAAAAGCACAAATACTACTCACGGGACCCCTATCGATAAAGCAAAACAAGACAGAGAGGTGCTTTTGCCTAGGCGCGTGTTTCTGGTTAGAGGTAGAACGGTTTCCAGGCGAGTCATCGCCCATCCTTGCCTGAACACCCCTCGGAAGCAATTTTGGGGGGGGGGGGGGGGGTAACTTGCAACAAGTGATAAGCAAGCCTGCCCCCCAACCCCAACCCCCTGGAGTTGAAAAGAAATACTTGGATCAGATGGTCTAGATTCATTCCGGGGGGTGAGAGTGGGATCCAACCTCCCGCTATCTGATCCGCTAGAGGATGGTGGTAGTGGGGACCACACGCCACATGGGCCAATCCACAGGTGCCTTGTCAAGAAAGTGTGAATTCAAAAGGTAAAATGGTAACTCCACTAGCCCCTGCTCCTGTACACCTATCCCTATCATCATCTAGTCCCATCAAGCCACGTTTCCCTCCCATGACATCATCCCAGGTCAGCTGACTGTTGTCCCCCCCACTTATAAAAAATCCCTTCCCGCCTCATATTTTCAAAATTTCTCACCAGTTCCTGGTGCAAGATATCCTGCCATTCGCTTGTCTAGAACGTTGTCCAAGCTCTAAGATAGCCAAGAACCTCCTCCCGACATCGTTTTTGACCCGCTCCAAGACAACCTGGTACCTAGTCACTCATGTCCACCTGTGAATTGTTCAAATACTTATAACATATGAAGAAGGCAACTCCCGAGACCCCAACAGCCCGTGATGCCAAACCCTCCTCCAATGTTGACCCTCTCATGGAAACAAAAGAACAAATTGCTGACCCTGCTTGCGCCTACCACCTTGCTAACCTCCGTTTCAACCTGTATGGAAACCAAGTTAGGGGGAAGACCCATTCCGGGTAGTTGACTCCAACTTATATTATTAAATTACAGCCTCCATGCACCATTTTCTTGAATTCATCTCTTGGTTGACTGAAGCCTACATCGAACATAAGAATTTCTTTGTTTCTTACTCTGGGGCCAAAATCCTTGAAGTAACCCCAGAGATGATTCAAAAGGCCTTGGTCCACCCCAGCTCTTGTGAACCCAAAAAATTTACTGACGTTACATTAGTTTATATTACTTTACCCTCCCAACTAATGAGCAACAATATTTCCTGCAAATGGTCCTGGCCCCTGGTCTACAATCGTTACCTGTGGCTGACAAGTTCCCTATCACCCTCTTTGCTGAACCCATCCAACCCATCATATCCATAATTTCTCATCTTTTGGGGGATGTTGACACTAACATAGCGAACAAAGCCACCTTGGGTTTTCTAAGGAAAATGATGCATCCTGGTCATTTATTTGATATTCCAGCCTACCTATCTGAGACCATAATATTTTAGCTGCACCCTTTTCCCATCACATCCTATTTCAAATACTATTCACTGGTGTTCTATTTGTTTGTGTACATTCATGTGGATGAGTTTGAGTGCCCGGGCCTCAGCTTGGCAGCTAGTAACAATTAGAGGAAATTTTTGTTCGACTGGGACATTGCTATTAGGAAGAGGCCAGATTATGATGGTTACTCTTAGTTTATATCAAGTTATATGACCATTTCATATAAGGTTATGCATGGTTTTTCTTCCCCCAAAGTTATCCCCCAACAAAAATATATTCTCCAGCTTATCAAAGACACCAGGGTAGGGGATTGGTACCTTTTTAGGATCACACAAAGATCAGGGTTTATGGGTGTGAACTTCCCCCTTACCACCTACATGTGTTCATGCCCACGAGGATATTTTCTCTATAATTCATTAGGCAGAGCCTTAATGCGGACCAACTCCACTTTGTCTCTGCAAAGAAGGGACATATGTTTAAATTGGGAAGACCTATGGGGCCTTTTGTTGTCAACTCTAGGAAAGCCTTCAAGGCAGTTGAAGCATTACTCAACAAGATGAATTTTGACCTAGGGGATGTTTGGAATTATGAATCTCATGGTGTCATTTCCCAAAGGAGGGGGAAGATAAAAGCTTCAACTTATGAACATGAGTATAGGGTTGAGATTGAATGGGAAGCTAACCTTGATTCATGGCCTATGAATACAAATATGGAGATCAAGACTCTAGTAACCAAGGACAAAGAACAAAAGAATACCACATACCAAACTGGAGATGCAAATATGGAGGATGTACACACAAGTAAAAAGGAAAAAACCTAAGAGACAAAATAAGAGGAACTTGAAACTGGGCTAGTGGAAACAAGGCTAGATCAATCAGGTTTCCAAGTGATCTTGGAGGATCCATCACAAACTATTGCCTCATCCTCTTCAGAGGTAGCTATTTTAGGTGCAAACGGAAGTGCAACTGTTACTAGGTCAAGCTGGCTTACTAGAAAGGCCATTGAAGAAATAAATAAGAAGGCAAGGGAGGAGATGAAGAAACAAATGACATCTCACTCAGTTCCATACCAAACCAAACTATTGGCTGCTATGGATTCGGAAAGAAATCAAATGAAGTTTTCACTACAATATCCACTGGCATAGTCTTTGCCTTCAAGTTCTCAGTTCAAAGCCTTGGATGTTTCACTGGATTTAACAAGTGTTCCCTAGCCAGACAATATAAATTTCCACGGGCAGGTTGATGAGATGCTATGGTGAGCTAAATAGGAACACAATGACTATCAGCAAGGCTGAGAAGCTACTTGAAAAAGCTGCATCCATGTTGAAGCAAGAGAGAGCCAGCTCTAGGGCTCTCCACATGAAGAATGAGAACTTCAAGGAGCTGGTTGTGAAGCTCGGTGTGAATCGAGAGGATAAAATTTCTTTCGAAGCCCTCCTTCAAAGTTCCCAAATACAAATCTAGGAGCTAAGGCATAAACTGAAGATGTTAGGTAGTGAGCATGTTCAATCTGAAGAGCTTGCACATGTAGAAGAAGAGAAGGAGATCCTAGAAAAAGAGATCATTGAAAGGAATAATGAAATAGTGGCCCTTAAGTAGTAGGAAAAAGAGTTGCAAATGAGAATAGACTCACATATATGTGTAGTGATCGTACCTAAAGATCCTCAAAACCCAACTAAACATCTCACTAAGACCCTTACTGAACTCCAGATTTCAGAAGGGGAACTTAAAAAGGTACAAAAGGATTTGGACATTGCCCATAAAATCCTAGCATAAATAGAGAAACATATTGAGACTACGAGGACAAATGCAAACATCCTCAGTAAGAACCTATAGGCAGCAAACCAAGAGTTTCCTGAGTTGAAGAGAAAGATTAAAGGAAACATGTCTATATATGCAATCTAAACAATTGATCTGGGATGAGATAATTGGAGAGATGGGAAACAACTGGGAGTTCATAACCATGACGGATGAACAAAAAATTGTGATCAAAGATTATAAGTTCATCATCCTATCAGCCAAAGAATATGGAGAAAAGAACTCCCAAATTTCCAAAAGGTTTATTTAGTTTGTGAATGAAAGTCCACTCGGAAAATTGAGGCCCATAGATGTGGTGGATAGAGTAAATGTTATCATTGATATTTCTAAGGTTGTTTAGAAGGAGGAAGCTAGAGTCAAAACCGAGGAGTGCCTAAAGGTGGTATCAAAGAACGTGGTTGCATTCAACACTTAGTTTGAGAGGATTGTCAAATCAGGGTTTCCTAGCTATTGGGACCTTATGGGGGTGCTAATCTAGTGGGAACAATACAGTCAAAGACTGGTGGAGGCCAAAAGAAAAGTAGACTCTTCCCATGAGAAGAGTGCTACTCTTAAGGGAAAGAATTTGGTAAACTATCTGAAGAAGGATGTTCAACTGTTGGGGATGGTAAAGACCCCATTTCGTCCTAGATTGAATTACAAAGGTCTAACCAATCTCAAAATCACACATTAGCGGTTCTTCGGGGCCCCTCAGCCAGCTCTATCGTTGTGGAAGAGATGCGAACAATTCATCAATACTCCCATGCTCCAAATCATCAAACCATCGATGCAACCCCTACCACCCACCTATCATGACTAAAGATATTGCAAATCGTGTTGAACATGAAAATTTAAATTTCATATTTTATGTAAATATATTTATTTCAGTCATTGAGCTAGAGTTCAGTTAGTCTAACTGTGCCACGAAGCACACTGAAGTTTTGTTATGATTATTAATTGTAATTAAATCAAGAAGGAATATTTTGTAACGGGATCTCCCTCTAAGTCCCTATAAAATAGTTTTATGGTATTGAACCCAGGGTTCGAAATATTTGGTTTCCAAGAGAGAAGTACTATAAATTGCTTATGAAATGTATGCTCTGTGGAAGATTAATACAACATTTTTGGCAATTTTAGCTCATCTAAACGTGTAGTATGTACTCTTTCTGTGTTTGTTCCATATGTTCTTATTATTCTTCTCGGATGACATGTAATAGTAGCTGCTGGAAGAATTTTCATGAATTTATGGATTCACCTAAGTCTAATGTCGATGAAAGATGTGCATATTGATATGAAATTTAATCCTTAAAATGTGCTCCATGTATCTTTTCATTCCATTCAATTCTCTATTTCATCCATTTCACTGTAAATTTTGATGCATTAGATTCTTAGATTTAAACCTTGTGTATTGATTTTCCCTCTTGCTCAAGTCTTCTACCAAATATACTATAACGTCTGATAAAATACAATTTCATGTGATGTTGGCCACTATGAATCTAATGGTAATGCTTCTATGAGTAATAGTTTACATCAAGATTTTCCATTTATCCTCTTAAGAAAGGTTCTAAATCATTTTTCTCTCAAAAATGTTAAATAGTGAGTGTGATATAAACTCCCAGCTGATCTTCAAAACACTCATCAAGATGTCTTAGGCACTGGTCTCTTCTTAACCCAGGGCTATCTCTAGGAGGTACAACATAGCCTTCATCTTCTTTGTAGGGCATCGACCATCTATCATTATCCTTCATGAACCATATCGATCATGTCATCCTTCTTTTCATTGGAAAGTGATCTTCTAGTCCACATCTGGCTTTTCTTCATACAACTACCACTTCCAAGTCATGTTTCTTTTAGGATCTTCCATCCAACCAAATGAGTGCTAGTTGTAGGTGACATCTACAACTCTCTTTCGGTAACCTTGTATTACCCCAACCAGATGTTGTTCAAAAATAAAAAATGAGCATAAAATCAAAGTTACCTTTTATGATGGCCTTTCATCTTGACATATGTTTGCTTGCAACATCAACATCCTGTACATTCATAAATACATCTCCAAGGCATTCAATGTCAAGGGTCTCTTTCCTTTACAGACTTTATCAGAGACTTCATACTTTCTCCATGAGATGTCATAGGCAATTCTTCTAGTCATTGGATGTTGATTTCCTTTTCTTAGGTGACCATAGTAGTTGCACCTTTCACGATCTCTTCTTTCTTTCTTCACATATTGTTCCCTAGGAACTTCCATCCATGGTTCCTTCATCTTTGTTAACCACCTTATATTCCATATTAGGACATATTATGTTGGTTTCATTTTGTCAATATGTGAACCATGCCTTCATGCATCTTTCCAATGGAACAAATCCCTTTTCTTCGATCATTCTCATGAGGTAGAGCATTCACCCATGCTATCTGCAACTATATGATGACATGACTTAATCTATCAAACATATACATACCTCTTTTCTTCTTTTGGCCATCTATACTTCCTTCGACAACTTCCTTTCCTTGCTTGAAAGTACTTCAACCATATTGACATGTTGCACTCCTTTGTCACCATACCATCATCCTTCTAAATAATGGATTCCACATAAGGTGAAATGATCAGGGAGACACTTGCTTCTTCCATGTAGAGGTGAACCTTCTAAAGAATATTCCAACGAAGGATCTTGATTTATCCTCATTTTGCAAATGCTCCTTTCTAATGATGATGTTGTATGACGAGTTCCTTCTATATTCTATCTTGCTAGATGAATTTCTTCATATTTACTACTTATGCTTTCAAAGAGGTTACCAAGATATACTTCCTTTCTATGATGGCTGCTACGTCCATGTAGACTTCTGCTTCAAACTACCCTTTCAAGATTTTATAATGATGTCATGAGCTCTTGCTTCAACCATATGCTTCTAATATGATGCCATATCATAATATGATGCATCATGTCATACTTATAGTGCTTTCTACCATGATAACTATGTTTCATAAGAACTTGAAAAGAACGAAGTGAAGGAGATTATCTCAGTCATATTAGAGATATTGCACTTCCTCCTTCTTTGATTTATTCTTCGTAGGCCCTTCCACTTCTTCTATGACATGGGCTTCATTCCTTTATTTCATTTTCTTGTTGTCCTTCTTGAGTTTCAGACAATCTCTCTCGAAATTCCCATATTCCTAAGAACCATAACATTGGACATTTGACATATTGATCTTCTTCTTTTTCTAAGGACCAATCTTCCCAAAATTTCCTTTTCTGCTAGCCATGGAAACAAATGCTTGAACTTGTTCATTTGGTCCTACATCCTCTTTTTCCTTCAACCTTGTTTCTTCAATTTTACATAATGACCAAAGTTTACTGAATGCAGTGGCTTCCTTCTTTGCATATATGCTTGCTATGAAGTTTCCCCATTCATTGGGTAGTGCATTGAGCACCACCGTGGTCATTTATTTATCAGACATTATTTCTCCCAACTCTTGTGGTTGGTATCGAATTTCTAACACCATCATAAGATATGAGTCTATCCCTTCTTCCTTTGATACCTTCATTTTATATAGCTCTATTCTCAATGATATTACTTCTCCTATAGTTCTTACGAAGAATAATTCTACCAGCTTGTCATATATGTCATTTGACTTTTCCAATTTTTCTACATAAGGGATGAGAGAATCCTTGATTGATTCTGTAAGGATTCTTTGAGCCCTTATTTCCCCCCTTAATATATTTTTCTATAGCTTGAGATTCTTCCTTTGGTAGTTTGAAAATTAAACCCTTAACATGACCAGTGACTTCATTTTCTCTGAGGATCAAATCTATCATCTTCTTCCATGCAAGGAAATTTGACGACTGAACCAACTTATTACTCTCCTTGAAAAATGAAGTAATTTTGATAGTAGATTCATTTATAGATATAAGGACACTTGTCAAGTGAAGATATTATTTTGATGGTGATATATTCCACATCATTCCTTCTTGATTTTGATGATGTTGACAATAGAAGATTCCTTCCTTCAAGTATGTTTTGATAGTGATCCTTGACTCAAGAAGAGGGGGATCATCTTGATTCCTTGATGATGATGGAAGTGATTCTTCCTACTTCCATTGGATGTAGAAACTTCAAGATATTTTGATGTGTAGTCTTTATTTCTTTGAGTGGAGGTGAGGTCCTTGAGGTATTATTCTTGTTGTTTCTTCTAGATGGTGTGATCCTTGAAGTCAATAGTCCTTATTGATGCTCCTTAGATTGTTTGGCCCTTATTTATCCCTTCTTGATGATTCGATGTCCTCTTTGATGTCTTGGAATTTCTTGATACTCCTTTTGATGGTCCTTATTCAAGCTAACTTTTCTTGTCTTGTCACCTTAGCTCTGATTCCATGTTGAGAAATCTAGGGCAACTAAATTAAGTGATTTCTCTTTCTTGATAACTGCTTTTGATATCTTCTTACTTATCTTGATTAATTTCTTCTTCAACTTGACTATTATTGTGTCCTTATCATCAAACAATAACAAACCATAAATAACAATAAGAAAAGAGGACACATGATATAGGCGATCATCTAGGGCCAAAACCTCTCCACTTGAGAGGAAAAGCCACAATAATTCTTCTCTTCGTATAGAACTTCAATTGATGAATTCCAAGACCTATGACCCTTGACCAAGACCCCTCAAAGACCAAGTCTATGCCTCTCCTTGATGAGCTTCTCTTTCATAAATTCAATTTCAGTCAAACTCTCTTTCTAGTAGTTGCAACTTCTTTTGCAATCTCTTTTTCAACCCTGCAATTTCTGACTACAATTTTCAGTCGCTATAGAAACCCTAGATTTTTCATTTGTGGGAGAAAGACAGATTTTACCCTTGTTTATACTTCACTTGGACAAAGGCTTCTTAGTTTACAACTCGGCTTGAAATATGGCTTGAATTTCACTTATTTTCAGCCCCCTTAAGTGACTGCAATAATTCATCATTTGATACAACAAATAATACCCAAACTTCTTCACATGTGTGAGGAGTTTTAGCCCTAAAAAAAACTTCAAACTTTGAATTCTTCCTTCTAGAACTTTTCTCTTCCTTCGTTGGATTTTAGGTCACCTCTTATTGCTTTGATTGAACTTGATGATGATTCTTTGAATGTGTTCGAATGCTCCTTTATATAGGCTTCCTAGGTGACCTAATAGGTCGACTTGTCCTTCTATGTAAGCCTACAACTCATTTTGAAGATCAGATTGTTTGTAGCACAATGAAAAGGTCTTGGAAGGTCTTTAACTCAGATAAATTTTCTTTACAATATGTAACATGCCCAAAAGAGTCTTTGATACATGACAATGAATCAATTTAATTGTAGACTCAGTGACAAGCCCTAGAAGCACTCAATGGATGTTTGACCTATAAATGAAATAAAATTGAGCATGAAAGCATGCCTCAAGAATAACAATAATAATTTTATTTTTCTCTTTACATCCAATACATAAAATCATGCTTACATATGTCATTGTGAAGTTCAGACCTAGTTAAATATTTCAATAGGTTGTGATGCACTCACAAAGCTAATGTTTCAAACCTCTTTTGTTTTCATTCTCTAATTTTATTTTCAATCAATTGTGGAGTGAGTACCCTTTGCTAAGGAAAATGAGATGATGTACTATCCCCAATGGATTAATTACCCAATGGAAAAAGTATCCTATCTATCCCCATAGGCTATAATATTTGATAAAGAAAAAACCCTAATCACCTAATGTTTGGGCAACATGGGGTAAATTTTGGGAGCAGTTGGGTAAAATGCCTAAAGTTGGACGTTGTCACAAACCCCTCTCAATTAATTAAGGATGTGAAACACCCACAAGGAGATCCATAAATACAAGAGGATTAGAATCACTTTGATTATCATTGGATTGGATTGATTTGTCTTTGTTGTTCATTGAGCCCGAGGCTCTAAGGGTTTTGAGACCCATTTATCCTATTTGACTAGCTTCGATGGAGGTGATCCCATGTGACCTATTCACCCTTATGTTGTTCTGGCACATGTCATTAGATCAGTCTAGTTGGGTTAGGAATTGAATATTTTACTATCTTTTGGCATAACAATAGCTTTGAAGCATCTATGTTTCGGTTTGGAAAGAAGGAGGCAATTTCCTGTGACTTGTTTACCTAATAATTTCAAGAACAATTTTTTATGTGGCATGGCTAAATTATATTAACAAGAAAATAGTAGGTACACAATTGGGTTTTTGAGAGGCTGAAAAACTGCATATGCAAAGCCAAGCTGCAGGGTCAAATTTGGAATATCAAATAGTGAATCAACAATCTGTCATAGGAATTTCTAAGCTATAAGCAACTAATTTTTTGTCAAATCTTGTGTAGATTAGAAGGGTAGAATAAGTTGTTAGTTAAACTAAGTTAAATAGTTGGAATTGGTTCAACACACTTGCTACTGTGTTGTGTTGAAGTATTGGTTGTAATAGCCCTAGTGTTTGGACAATTAGTATTGTTTTTTATTGGAATTGAAGAATACTAGATTTCTATCATTCTTACAGATCTATTGTTAACTAGCATTTTGTGTAGAAATGTATTCTATTGTATGAATGCGTGAACTTATATTTCTATTTTGTTAGGAGCCCTAATTGGAATTGGAAACCCTAGGACAAAAAAAATACATTGGGATATTATAGTGGTATTAGAGCTGGAATTTTTCCAACTTGTGAGTGTATAAGCTTGTATGCTTCCTGAATATACAAGAAACATTATAGTAAGAATAAAGAGGGCCACCCACAATAAAACCATGGAGGATAGATAAGGATGAGGAGGGCAAGAGCCTGGTTGTTTCTTGTAGGCCATAATCCATGAGTACCAATGTATCAATACAAGGGAAACATTAGCTATCCCAAAGGCAACAACAAATGACACAACTTATTATCCAGGCTATAAAAAATTTGTGTAATAATGGTGTAAATGTTGGCAATACGATTGGTGTTGAAGGGAGCGACAACTATAATCTTGGTTCCTCTAATGTTATTGGTCAACCAAACGATCGAGTGACTAGTGGAAGAAGTCATAAATCCTTACTTATGCAATTTTTAGACAATCAACCACCTACAACCCAAGGAGAAGCAAAGCAAGATGGACGCTTAAATGAATACTTTTGGGAGTATGAAACACTAGAGGAAAATACATGAGTAGCTATATCTTTCTGAGAATACTACAACATCAAATACGAAAATAAGCCCAAGGAACATTGAAATGCAAGGTAGGAAATTTGTCCATCCCTTCTTTTGATGGGTCATAAAAATGCTCAACAAGGGATTGGGTACAAAAGTTGGACACCTATTTATGATTTAATCCCATGGAGGAAACAAACATTATCCAATTTGCCACTTTACATTTGGAAGAGGAAGCACATGAATGGTGGTACCATGGACTAGTCACCTTGGGACACTCCAACATAACATATTATATGGGCTTCCCCTAATGATTGATAAATTATTTTGATCGAAGGGATCCTGACATACATTTCAGAGAATTAGCATAAATCAAACAGACCTCTTGGAGTAGAGGCATGTCATGCTCTTCGTAGAAGGTTTAACTGAACCACTACACAGATGGGTCAAGGCCTTCAATCCTACCACATTGTAGGAAGCCATCACCAAGACTCGAGATATGGGAGGTGAAACACCAAAAGTGAAGACTCCACCCATACCACAAGTCCCTCCAAAAGATAAGGGAAATAGGAAATATATGGCCAATGAAACTAATAACGTTCGGTTGGATGAAGAAACTTGAAACGAACTTAGAAGAAAGAAGCTTTGTTTCACTTGCAAAGAGCCATGGGAACTCGGTCACCAATGTTTTGGAAAGGGAAAGATTCACTACATTGAAGTGCTCCCTATAGTGACAATGAGGGTGATACAACACAACCACCAAGCAAGGAGCCTAGAATTTCTGAAGAAGCACCATCCATGGGAGTAACTAAGCATTAGAGAAATTTTGAGGTCTAAAATGGACCTCCTAAGAAAAATGTACAACCAAAATAAATTTTACAAGGACCAACAAGATTCAAGATGATGATGTCAACTATGGAGGATGACGCACCATTTTTGGAGTAAAAAAGTAAAAAGGTTAAAAAATAATAAAATAATAAAACTAATTTTTCAACTTATCTCCCGGAGGTTTTACTCAAATTTCGAGTGGGAGTATTCATTGGATGCAAAATTTAATTTCTCATCCAAGGAGTACCCATGTTGCATACTTTCGATGGACCCTGCTATACGAAAAATGAGAAATACATGAAAAAATGTGATTGTAATCATGTTTTTTTCATGTATTTCTCATTTTTCGTGTAGCAGGGTCCATCGAAAGTAT
The DNA here is from genome assembly GCA_000404065.3 of Pinus taeda. Taxonomy (NCBI): domain Eukaryota; kingdom Viridiplantae; phylum Streptophyta; class Pinopsida; order Pinales; family Pinaceae; genus Pinus; species Pinus taeda. Next base: position 189,313 of record APFE031109598.1, on the reverse strand, counting down.
GCAACATGGGTACTCCTTGGATGAGGAATAAAATTCTACATCCAATGAGTTTTCTCTCTAGAAATTTGAGTAAGCTCATAGGGAGATAAGTTGAAAATGCGAGTTGAAAAAATAGTTTTTTTCTTTTTTCCTTCTAAAATTTGATGATGTAATCTAATCTTATTTTAGTATTTCCACTACTATTTTATAATTTCCTTAAGAGTCCCATTTTAGACCTCAAAATTCCTCTAATGAAGCCACTTCCGAGAATTGGAGGTACTATCGCTACTCTCATAGGAGTCCCTAAATATTACACAATTAAAATCAAGGGTGCTATACAAGGGCAACGAATCATAGCATTGATAGATGGTGGAGCAACTTACAAATTTATTGATGCCGCTATTGTGGTAAGCAGAGCCATCCCTACACAAGAATTTGAGGGCTTAGAAGTGAGGGCAACTGATGGGTATCATATGAGATGCACACATGTAGTTCCACATTTGAGTGTCACACTTGGTTAGTATATACTCACTAATGATTTTTATGTGATAGAATTGGTAAAAACTAATATGGTATTGGGAGTAAAATGGTTGTACTTACAAGGAAGGTTTGTGATGAACCACCAAGCGATAGAAGTGGAATTTCAAGACCCAAAGGAAAACAAGGTAGTACTAAGAGGCGTGACCAATGGTGTTCCTCAGGTTGTAAAAACCCAGCAAATGTAGGTCATGCTTGAGAAAGGCGAAGTCACTTTCATGACAACTTGTAGAAGTACAAGTAATGACTTACAATCTAATGAGACTAGATGTGAAGAGAATGTTGAGCATCACACATTCTTGAGAGATTGGAGAGCCCACTTCTTAGTTGAGTATCCCACGAATAATTTTGCTTCTGAATTATTGGACGAACCCATTCATGATTATAGGTACAAGGTGGAAGATGAGATATATTTTGTCTGCAAATCTACAATCAGGGAGAAGCTCGTTAGAACTACACATGAAAACCAGTTGGAGTCACTTTGGTAACTCACACTTAGTACAAGGACTACACAACAATGTATATGGAACAAATTGTTGGTGAAAACAGGGGCCACGAGGGAGAGCAGGTTGCAGTATCAGATTCCTCCAAAAATGTAAAAGGAAGAAGTACTAGTCGTACTGGTTATAAGGAGTGCTTGAAGGGACATGAAAAAAGTTATGTAGCAACAAAAATGGTAGGAAACAATGATAGAAAAGATGTAAAGTTTGTTGTTTTTTATTTTTTTGTAAAAGCCATTATATAGCAGTAAAAACTATTGATTTTTCGGGAAGGCCTCATGCCCTTGAACTACATGCCAAGCTATGTTATAGAGCTTTTTACCACACCTAATGCCATAGAAAATTTTAGGGACGAATGTTCGCCCTTTGGGGAAATTAAGGGGTTTTAAATTTTTAGTGAGCGAATATTTTGTATCATAGTACATTTTTACAAATCACCTCAAATAGCCCACCTTATTTTAAGGGAGAGGGTAAAAAAGGTAAATTTAGCCCTTGAAATTAGGAGTTACAACCTTCCATTCGCCCATTTTCAAGAATAGGTTTTATTTAAGTGAATCCATTCGCCCATTTTCAAGAATAGGTTTT
>APFE031109598.1:99123-186781 GCA_000404065.3 Pinus taeda | reverse complement strand
TATTGATAAAATCGCCTTCCATTTTTCCTATATACCATGGAGATTCGCCCATTTATTATACATATAAATTTAGGGGAGTTTTTAAAATTTTCCCTACCCAATGCTCACAATTTTGTTGCAAAGCATCTTAGGTGACCAAAATTACAGGAAGAGAAGATATAATCCATAGAAATAAAGTGGTTTTCAGTCCACTTCAAAGTGAGGAAGTTACTATGAAGGCTGCCAAATCATTCTTATAAAGGATAAATGGTTGTAAGATTGTAGCAAAATATATTCCCTGACAGGTTGATGGGCCTTTCACCTACACAAAGTTGAATTTTTTCAATGGCCAACCATGCGCTCTAAAAGATGGAAATAGGTCACCTTCAAAGGAAGAGGAGACAATAGCAAAGCATGGACAACTTTTGGAAATTATTGTAAGCATCTTACTACCAAAGGGGGATCAACTACCTACTACTTTTTTCTAAAGATTGATGCTATGCTAAGAGAAGGAGAATCATCGGAAATGGGACTTAATTCAAGAACAACACAAAATTATATGTTTTGCCCATAATTCACCTATGTTGTGAGAAATGGAAATAACTATGGCATGATGATGTTCCCCATCAATGTGTTAATTATTGAGCTACAAAATCTAAAGGAAGGATGTTGTAAAAATTGAAGAGGAATTTTCATTCTTGGAAGGGAAAATTTTGAAGCACATAGGTTTGCCATTGCTTGGGGACAATTAATGTCGGGAAGGGGGGACTATAATGTCCCCAATGGATTAATTTCCAAAGGGATGAAGTATCTTATCAATCCCTATAAGGGGAAAACCCCAATTACCTAATGTTTGGGCAACGTGGGGTAAGTTTTGGGGGTAGTTGGGGAAAAAAGCCCAAAGTTGAGGGTTGCAACAAACCCCTCTCAATTGATTAAAGAGGATAAACAACCACGAGGAAATCTATAAATACAATAGGGTTAGAAAACTTTTTATCATCATTGGATTGGATTGATTTATCTCTGTTTTTCGTTGATCTTGAGGCCCTGAGGGTTTTAAGACCCCTTTCTCTTATTTGACTAGTTTCGCTGGAGGCAATCCAACCCTACCTAGACACCCTTCTTCTTGTTATGGGATAGATCATTGGAGAAATCCAATTTCAGTTCAGAATTGAATATTTACTTTGTTCTAGCACAACAATAGCTTTGAAGCATCTTTATGTCAGTTTGGAAAGGAGGAAGCAATTTCTTATGACTTCTTTACCCAACAGTTTCAAGAGAAATCTAAATAGTCGCATGCCTGAAGTAGATTAACAAGAAAATAACAGACACATAATTGGGTTTTTGAGAAGTTGCAGAACCGCAACCAAGCCATAGCGTTGACGTTGGAATCTGAAATAGCGAATCAATGGTATGTCATTGAATTTCTAAGCGATAGACAATCATGTTTTTGTTAAATTTTCTGTAGATTGGAAGGGCATAATAAGTTGTTAATTGAATTCATTTAAATAGTTGGAATTGGTTCAATATACTTGCTACTATGTTGTGTTAAAGTATTGGTTGTAACAACCCCGGTAATTGGACAATCAATATTGTTTTGTGGTGGAATTGAAGAATACCAAATTGTTATCATTCTTATATATCTATTGTTAACTAGCATTATGTGTAGACATATTTGCGATTATATGAATGCATACAATTTTGTTGCTTTTTTGTTGAGATCCCTAACTGGAATTGGAAACCATAGGACAAAAAAATTACCCTAAGATATTACAAATGACATATAATTTTGTTTCATTTTCAATCTTTACTTCCTCATCTTTTAACAATGTTTAAAAAACAACTTTTGTTCTAGGATCAAAGTGTTCTACTACTTTGAAAACTCCCAAATATTTAGTCAATGTCATGGCAATAGTTTCACTCTTCAAGTTCTCTTGTTTCTCTATGCTTGTAACAAATATTTTTGAAGTCAATCCCTAATAGTATACATGCATCAATGGCAAAATACCTTCATACTAGCTTTCGACCTCTCCATTGTTTGCATGTTGCTTGAATTCTCTTGAATTATTCACTAAACATATGTTGAAGGGAATATTTGACCTTGGTTCCTTTCTAAACTAAAGGAAAGCATTGGTAGTTCCACATGGTTAGTGCATTGCTTATAGAAAATATGGCTCTCCTACCCTTTTTTGTGTCTTTGTAGAGGAGCAAAGAAGTATATGTGATGCCCTTATTGCTTTCCTTTCTTTCCTCATAGTTAGTCTTCTAAATATTGGCTAGGTTCTCAATGATTTATACATTTTTCCATCTTCAACTATGCCTCTAATCTTGCCAACTTAATTTGTACTATGTTGGATGCCTTATCTAAACTAGTTTGATAGAGGGAAATTGTGGGAAACATAATGCTTTCGGGTTATGTGAATTTGGCTTATTCACTTTAGAAGAAGGAGAAATGCCTCACGTGAATGCTAATAGTCATGAGAATTCCAAGAGACCTCTTGGAAGATGAAACCAAAGATCACACAAAATGTATTTTTGTGCATATTTTGTGAGTAATGTGCACCACACACTTTATTATTGGTAGTATATTTATGTGTGTACTTTGACAGTGGTATAGAGCAGATGCATACCTGCGCTGGACGATCCTCCACAAGGTGGGCTTTGCACGTAGGTATATTTATGTGTGTACTTTGACAGTGGTATAGAGCAGATGCATACCTGCGCTGGACGATACTCCACAAGGTGGGCTTTGCACGTAGACATATCGACAGGTTCATGGCATGCATCTCCTCATCAAACTTGGTAGGGTTTGTTAATGGCAGGCCAACAACATTCTTCAAGATTTCTCGAGGACTAAGACAAGGTTGTGCACTCTTGCCTCTGTTATTCATATTGGTCATAGATGGCCTATGTAGAGGCATCAGGGCTGCTCAATAGGCTAGAAGGATCCATGGGTGCAGGGTTTCAAATAACATCAATGCCACTCACCTAATGTTTGTGGACGATGTCCTCTATGCTAGTGAAGCTAAAATAATAGAATGACAGGAATTCCACTAGATCATCTCCAATTTTGGTTTGGCATCTGGGTTGATCATGAACAAGCAGAAATCAAAATTGATCTATGACATAGATGAGCCATTAACACAGGAGATTGTTAGCATTTTCGAGGTAAAAGTAAGCCCATTGTCACATGGATTTAAGTACCCGACCTTTCAATTAAAACCGAACAACTATGAAAGCCAAGATTGGGATCAGTTGATCCATAAGTTTGAGAATAAATTAACATTGTGAGAAAATAAATAGTTGTCCATGGGCAACTGACTCATAATGATAAAGGCTGTTCTTCAAGAAATTTCAATCTACTAGATGCATCTCTTCCTCCTGCCTAAAGTTTGTCACTCAAAGAATTAATTCCTTGTGGAGCGGAGTTGGAAAAATTAGGGAACCTCACTTGGTGTGCCTAGATTTTATCTCTAAGAGAGTGGTTGAAGAAGGATGGGGTATTAGATATACCATGAATTTCAACCTAGGGCTGCTAACAAAAAATCTGTGGCGAGCCTTCATCGGTTCAGGATTACGGAATGTGATCATTAAAGAGAAATACATGCAAAACCTCAACTTAGCCAATTGGGTTTGTCGTGGAGCACTAGAAATTAAAAATGCCTTTTTCATTTGGCATTTTATGATGAAAGCCAAACAATGGCTATGTGGGAACCTCAAGTGGTTTGTGGGCAAGGGTGATCAGATTGCCATAGGGTTGGATGCAATCAAATGCTTAAGCGGAGATCATCTTCTATCACTCCCAATCCTTCAGTTTTTTCCACGATTTTGGCATAAAAACTCTGGCTCACATGGGGAACATACGTACTTCATATTTTCCATTGTCTTGCTGGCATCCCTCTCGGGTCCTTGACGTCCCAACTGATTTGAGCCTGAATGGGAACGATACCGATATACACTTGGGCATGTTTCCATTGTGCTCAACGACAAGGAATATCATCTTGCTTGGGGTGGTATGGAAGTTGGCGGCAATATCTTGGTCCAAGAAATTTATACTTGTATCACAAAGGATTCTCGAACTGCCCATTGTGTTGCATGGTTGGCAGACATGTGGCGATGGGACGTTATACTTGTATTACCAAGGATTCTCGGACTTCCCATTGTGCTGCATGGTTGGCAGACATGTGGCAGTGGGACGCTCCACCTAAGCTGAAATGCTTTTTCTCGTTAACATGCCAACATAGGATCCTTACATGGGAGAATCTCAAGCAGAGGGGCTTCCAAGGACTGGGGATTTTCTCTATGTGTGGATCAGCAAATGAAGAGGTTGTTCTCCTCTTTCTTGGTTGCTATTTCGTCATGGAGTAGTTTAACCAGGTTGAGGAATTGCCTGGACGGTGAAAAGTGATCGGAATTTGGGCAAAAAAAATTTGTAGAGGAAGTGTTTGAATTGTGTTTTTGATGGTGGAAATAGATTCAGCGCCATCAAAAACGTCTAAAACACCTAAAATTTTGAAGTTTAACAACTATAACTTGGATTTACAAAAATCCTTGCCGGATTTTCTCTAAATATAACCAGAATTTCCATAACTTCTAATACACCTAATATTTTGAAGTTTAACAACTATAACTTGGATTTACAAAAATCCTTGCCAGATTTTCTCTAAATATAACTAGAATTTCCATAACTTTTCAAGCAACTCCTCCACGTCATTAAACTATGAGCGCTTTGCTATTACCATTGGTCAAGAAATATTAAAGTCCTTCTACATTCCGGATAAAGTTGATACATCTTCGATTGGTGGTTTATTTTCTCATTGGATTGTAGAAAACAAAGCCACAGGATGCTCCCTATTTACATTTTTTTGGGGAATATGGTGGTGTAGGAACACCATTATTTTCGAACATGTTGCCCCTGATGTGAGCTCCACTTGTTTGAATATCGTGGGATTCTTCCGGGAGACTAGGCCTTAGATCCCCTTCCCACAAAGGAGGACTGTTATTTACAAAGAATTTGATTTGTCTCTTTCGATGGGCTTTTTTGATGGAGCCTCCTCGGAAGGTCTCTATGGTTGTGGGGCTATCATTTTGATGTGGGTAGGTCTCCAATACCATTTCCATTGGAGTGCAGGGGCTAGATCAAACAACAGAGCTCAGTTGATCACACTGTGGGGGTGTTTTACGATGTGCATCTTGGCTAGAAATTGATGAGAGGAGGTTGCAGGAGACTCTAAAACTGTGGGGGTGTTTTACGATGTGCATCTTGGCTGGAAATTGATGAGAGCAAGTTGCAGGAGACTCTAAAACTGTTATTGGATGGGTGTTGGGAAAATCTTCCTTTGGGCCTCTTTCATTATACAATCGGATGGCACAGATCAGGGATTTGATCAGGCTATTCAAGAGAATCAATTTATCACATGTCTATCGTGAACATAATCAGTCTGCAGATTTCCTCTACAAGACTTTTAGGACTGCTATGCCATGGAAGATTTTCTACTCCATCCTTGTAGACAACTCTATTTGCAATTCGGGAGCCTTCTCCTTCTGGGTGTTTTTTTTTCTCCTTTAGTCTAACACTATTTTTATAGGTTTCGACAACATGATGGTTGGTCTCTTACTGACTTTTCATCGGGCCAACAAAATTTGTGGAATTTTTTGTGGAATTTTTTCTAGTGCTCTTCAATAAGTCTCAGATATTATGAGATATGGGTCTGATCCTCATACCCATTAGCCCCTAGATCTTCAAGGTATTCCATACATTAGTCAGGGCATTCCACACATTGTATCTTTTAGCCCCTAGATCTTCAAGGTATTCCATACATTAGTCAGGGCATTCCACACATTGTATCTTTTATGTTCCTGCATTGTACCTTTTATTTTCCTGCATTGTATTTTTTATAGGAGACCGTTTGATTCTTTGCATTTTATGGACATCATTGTACTCAACAGTTCCTTTGATCTACTTTGTAACAATTCCTTTGACTTACTTTGTGATCATTAGTTAGACATAAATATAATTATCTTATTTTATCTCCAAATATAAATATCTTCATTGCGGCCCCTGCCACTGCCATTCTAGGTAGATGTTTCAGGTTCCTATCATGTTTTGTAGCTCGGCTGATCTCAGACTGTTTCCTTTTAGTATAATCTGACGAACTGAGGTTTTTTTTTCATGTTTCCTGCACAAGAAGGTTTTTGTTTATCTGGCCATCGAGGCACTATATAGTATGATTCTGCATATAGCCCATGTACAATGTAACCCATTTGATAGTGACTAGTAAATCTGCAGTAGCAACTATATTACTTTGAACTGACCAAGGTCGAAATCGTTCACTGTACATGGAGGGTTTGGCGATATGCGTAGAAACGCTGAGCACCTGGATACATTAGCAATCGCTTTATAGTCATTTTTAATATTTTTAAGGTTTGTGGTTGTGTGCAGAGGGGGTTGTCCCCATCTGAAATTTCTGCCTGAATATCTGAACGTTTTGGCCTAAATTCTCGTTGTGAAATTGTGTTAACGCACCCTGTCCTGGTTCCCAACCCGTCCTTGCAATTTTCGATGTTCAATTTGATGTTGCCAGTGGTTTTTTTTTATTGTAAAGCCCTCCTTAATTTAGGGGATACGGGATTCCGTGCAAAGATCATACAAGAGAAAGGAATAGGAAGCACAATCTATTCATTTGAAGATCTGGGCTTGCATTCAATTAGGGAATCGATCTCGACACCTCAGCTTCCTTGTGTCCTCCTTGGAGAGGAGATCCTTATTATACTGTTGCGGCTGGCTCCGGGTTTCAACCACGCGACTTGCAGATTTGTGCTTGCATTGCCTTGTATATTCATCCTTGGACGAGACCAAGCTGGCCTCTATCATTAGCAGGTTGGACATGGTGGAGGTTCTGAAGTAGTTGCATGCTTACAAATTGTCCATCTCCTTGATCTTGTGTATCGAGCTGGTTCTGATGGCCATTGAAAACAATGAACATTGTGCTTGGGGAAATTTCAATTGGCTGTAATTTCTGTTATATGTTTTTATGGTTTTTTTACTTATTTTACCGTTTGGTTTGATTTGGCCAATTTTTTTTAAGATTTGTTGGCATCACAAGTTTAAGTTGTGAATTCTCTATAATATGAGTGTCTCTTTGGTTTTTAGGATATTAAATCCATATATGTAGTAAAAAAAGGATTTTAAACAGTAAAGACAATATTTCACCAAAAAAATCAGTCTTATTTCAACAAAAAAAACTCCAAAACATATAAATATATATTGTTTAGACAACACCTTCCAATTGTATAGCTGGATTCAAGTTTTTGAACTTTGTGAAAACCCTTGTTTTCCCCTTGTTCTCCCCTTTATCCAAAGCTATCATGGTAGAGAGGTAGAAAAGTTGGTGGGAAATGGTGTGTTGCCCTATAAACAATCTTTACATTTGGTGGCCTAATTACATTTGATTGCAAGTATGGTGGCATAATTAAAGCATCAACACAAAGTACAATGGAGACATAAAGTACAATGGTAATTTATAAATAGTGTTTTTACTTGTACTTTTTTTAAATTAAGTTGAATTATATTGTAAATAGGGCATTTTCGGTAGAAGCCAACACTCTTCATTTGTTAAGCTTAAGAAAATGACTAGAATTGATGAGTTATTACAATTATTCAACACTCTTAATTGACTCTATTGTTAATGATACAATCAAAATTAACAAAACTATTGTCACTTATATTTGAATCTATTTACAACATGCCCAAGACAAGATTGAGTTTCAGAGCTTGAATCTATGCTCCAACAAAATGAACTACAACAAATGAATTAACATTCTGAATTGGTTCTTGTTTAGAACAATTCTTTGTTGAGATTGATTCCCAACAATGGTCAACACATAAATTATATTAGTGACACCACTTCGTGAGTAGATTCACATGAAGATGCAAAGTTTCCACTTGCACTTCCCAAGCCCATCATCAAACCATGGGAAGAAGTCATGAACAAAAAGCACATAATCGGTCTCGAATATGAAAAGGAAGTGACCTTTCACCTCCTAGACTACTCCAAACCATTCTAGTTTCAAAGTGTTGGGTTTCTTCAAGACAATTCATCTTCACCTACTCCACATTCACTTTAGATTATTAAATGTCAACATTGTGATTGTGTTGACCATGGGAAAAATCAGTGTTTTGATCTTCACCCTTGTGAGCATTGTGGAAAACATACTCATCATTTAGACAAATGTTCTAGACACAAGACTCCTGTAAGAGAAAATATTCATCTTGGATGTATCGTTTCTTGGAAATGGTTTTCAACAACCAATATGATATATCGGTCATATTGTGAAGTTCATTCTTGATTATTGACTTGTCTTGTGGTAGAGAGATTTTCATTGTCACACCTTGTATTTGAAAAGGCGGAATTGATACTCAACTACTGAATTCGAAGTTATATCAATTTGAGCTAGAGCATGCAACTAGAGCCTAGAGCTAGAGTTAGCTAGAGTTAGCCAGAGTTAGAATCAAAGTTGTAGCCAGAGACAAACTGATGTTCCATGAACATGATTTGGTTGGTGACTAACCTTAAACTACCATAGGTAAAGACTTTGACTTTTTCTATTCATTTCATCAGTTTGCAATCTTCTTTGAACCATCATCAGAGAGAATTTCCATTTCGTAAAAGACTTCAGCTTATAGCCAGATTCAAAATTGTTCTAGAAACTAGTTCGAGTCAAGTTCTAGAGTTGGTGGTCATCCTTAAACCACCACTAGTAGAAGACTTCAACTTTTGTTACATTAGTTGGTTTTTGGTCTTCCTTAAGCCACCATTTCAGAGAGCACATCTAGCCATTGGCTAGTCTACACCTTTGTATCTTAACTCTCTTATTGGACTCATATATATACCCTTCGGATTAAGGGGGGAATGTTGGAAACATAATCCTTTGAGGTTATGTGAGTTTGGCTTATGCACTTGAGAGGAAGGTGAAAATCCTCAAGCGAAAGCCAATAGTCATGAGAAGTCCAAGAGTCTTCTTGGAAGATGAAACCAAGAGTTACACAAAATGTATTTATATGTGTGTTTTGTGAATAATATGCATCACACACTTAATCATCTGCTATGTATTTTCGCGTGTACTCTGACAACAACATTGTGCATGCCTATTTATTTTTGTCATTTGTAACATAATTGATGACTAAGCCATTGGATTTCTTATCAATTGTCACACTTATAAAATTTTCTATCAATTCCCTAGTGTTTGCTATTTTTGAAATACCTTGACTTTTATCTATAAGGCTTGTGATCCTTCTTATGAGCTTTGCATTTATTTTTATGGACTCATCTAACCATGTCTTACCTACATAGTACCAATTGATGATAAACTTTGATGCTTCTTCCTTTAGACCTCCAAATCATATGACTTGAGATGCTTATCAATAGTTTATGATCCTTGCTTTTTGTTGTCAAGTTGTCTCTATCTTCCAATAGCCACCTTCAACTTTTTACTGTCAAAATATCAACCAATGCATATTCCAATATATCTCCACCATGATTGAATACCTAGTTTGTTTTAAGCTTTATTGGCTACCTTTGATCAAATCTCTTCTTTTTCCTTGGTTCTGCATGCCCTAATTTCTTAGCCTTCATTGAGAAAGAGACGAACCCTCTCATTTTGTTGACATGAGGTGGACATTAATATTAATTAAGTCAACTTTATGCTCTAATGTTCTTTTCTTACACTTTTGGTTGTCATGTCCTTTCTAATTAGATTATAGAGTGCGTTTCTTTTTTAATTTACCTAGTTCAATCTTTTTCTATCAATTAACTTATATAATTGCAAGATCCCCCCTCATTTATTTCCTCTATGTTTATCATCCTCTTTCTGCATTGGGATCCTTTTATTTCTATATTGTTGCTAATTGTGTCGAATTTTCTTAACATAGATCATTATTTTCTTACTATCAGATGGATTCTCACTTTGTACACCCAATCATCTTGCCTATTGAACTTATCTCTTTCCTCTCTTTATCGACTCCATCTGTGTTGTGTCGTGTTTTCTCTATGAAATTCTTATATGTATTGTTTGTCTAAGCAAGTATAATTGTATTTCCTGTTTCTTTCACCATTTCTTGTAGTAGCTAGGGTTTAAAGCTTAAGCAGTTATTTTGACAAATAGTTACCTAATCCATTTTCCCTGATTAACTAGGTTATTTAAACTTTATTGTGATCATTTTACAACATTTTTTCTCAGTTATTTTAGGATAAAAGGTGGCACCTTTTCAATCCAGCACCATTGTTTACTTTCTTTAACTTTTTTTTTGGATTTTATTTAGTTGTACAACTTCATTGGATCTTATATCGTCAATTGCATAGGGTTCAAGTCAAATTGTTTCCAATTTTCTTAGTTGTCCCTTCACTTTTCTATTGCAAAGGAACACTAAGTCTCCATTTTAAAATTCTTTTCTTTTCAAATCTCTCTCATGCCATGTTTTTTTATGCTACTCTTGTACTTCTTAGTGGTGTAAGGCTATCGTTCTTTCTTCATCTAGCTTATTCGGTTGGTATAGTTGATCTTATTTTCCTTATGTTAGAGTAAATTTTAGTACTCTAGTCTCTCTATGTACATGTACACTAAAATGTAGTGCTATTACTACTTTCTATTCATACACCATTTTGAATGAAATCTAGCTAGTTGACCTTTTATAAGCAATCCTGTATACCTAAAGAAAAATAAGAACTTTGTCATCTCGGTATAACCTATCCACATTACATAATTTTGATATTCCTTTAGTTAAAACTTTTTCAAATGATTTGACTACCCTAATTGCTTGAGGGTGATAGGGGAATATTTTTCTATGATCAATTTTTTTTCTTCTCTGAACACATCTATGGTATTATTTATAAAATTTGTCACTTGATCACTTATTAGTGTGTCTGTCCAAACCTAGTGATGATAATGTCACAAATAAACTTGGTTGCTACTTCTTTGGTACAATTATTTGCTTATTCTACTTTAACCCATTTTGTTAAGTATTCAAATGTTCTATTGTGGCATTTTTCTCATGTTCTTCCCCCACTAATAGAAAAAGGCCCCATAAATTCATTATGCCAAATCTCAAAAGGGAGACTAGGGTTAATTAACTCTAATGGTGTCTCATCTCTTTGTAAGGGTAGTGGCACTTATTACATATATTTACTTAATTTTGTAATCTTTATTTAAGGCTGGAAACCATAATCCTTCTTTTAAAAAATTTCTTTGTGTAGTATTTGCATGATAGTGACCATTGACCACCTCATGGGCCACCACATACTTTCTCAATAATATCTCATTTTTATTTTTCTAATGCACATATTCTTAGTGAACTCTCAAGTCATATCTTGTACATATCTTATATAGGTTATCAACAATAAGTGTGTACGGGGCAAATTTCATAGCTATAAATGTTTTCTTCTTGTTTGGCAATTCTTTTGGAGTTGTACCTTCTTATAGGAAATATATAATTTATGCAAGATTTCTCAAGCCATCTTTAATTTCAATAGGTGAGCATAAGATAGATCATACTATATCCTTGATGGGTCCTTTCTAGTGTCTACTCTTAATAGGTGGTCTACATGTGCCTTCTATAGTTTCACCATAACTTCAAGCTTGAAATTCTGGAACAATAAAAACCATTTGCAAATCCTCCATTGATGCATTGAATTCTTGACCAAGTACTTTAATGCTTGGTGGTATGTGTAAAATATTAAAAGGGCTAGCACACAAGTAGTGCAAACAAATTTGAAGGGAAAATATCATCCTTAATCCTTTTCTTTCTATAGTCAGTTAACTAATGTTTGCCTTATTAAGATTTCGACTAGCATAACAACTTGGGTGTTCAATCTCATTTGTTTTAATATGAGGATATGTGAGCAATTACTAGTAGTACACTGAAAAAAACACACACACATGAGAGAGAAAGGAAAGTTAAAACAAGCAATGAGAGATCAACAAATTAATGTTTTATTTACATATAGCACAATGCTTACAGAAACTCCTTCCCATTTTCCCACTTTATTTGTTACATCAAAGGACTATTTTGTACTAAATGTTTTAGTTACAGGAGTAATAACTATCAAACTACCTTGGTCCATCAACCAACTTATTTGACTTAGAAATTGACAAGGTTTGATAGTTGAGTCTAGTCGATTAAGTCAACTAGCCCTTACAACATATCCCCCCAACTCAATTCCTTGTGCATCCTATGCAAGTGGGAGATGTGGATTACAATGAGAAAAATTGAGAGAGAGATAATAGTAAAAAATTTGATAAGTCTTGTGCTTGTGGATGTTGAGATTCTTGAGTTATTGGTCATTCTTTTGATGTTGATGTTGGTGCTACTAAAGTTGCTACTGGTACCACAAATACTTATGGAGAGCATTTTTTACTTCTAAATAGTCTTGGGCTATGTATAGAAAGGCACATCCTTGGCAAGTGGTTTGACCCCTTTCTATTGCCTTTGCTACGTCGTCAATTACACTTTGTTTACCTATGTTTCCATAGACTCTGAATGTCAAATTCTTGCTAGAAAATTTGTTATGAACCTTGTGCCTTAAAAATGATAAGAAACCAATAATTACAGTCATATTCGAGGAGGAAATATCATTTTATAATGAATACAATGTATAATACAATATTTGATGGTTCTATTACTAGGTCTCCTTAGTATATATTAAGAGACAAGGGGTACAGTTATAATAAAATGGGATCAAAAGGGGTTCTAGCCTACATAACAATATAGCAATAGAAATGTAATCACTCAATATCTAGGGCTTAATGAGCGGTTTTAGGGTTAAGATGGGATTATATAGGGCTTAACATGCCCCTTTGCTTCCAATAAGTGTTGTCCTCAACTAATCAGGCGCTCAATATTTAGCTCAAAATCAAAGTTCTCATAATGGCTTGAAACTAGAACGACCGCATCCATCATTTCACTGGAAACCGAGTTCGTATGAGGAAGTTATTGAGTTATGTTCGCTTTGCTAAACATGTGAAACTTGCAACAACAAAAAAACACAGTCACTGCATAGTCAGTAGTCCGTACTGCTGATGTGGCAGGTCACTGTGTAGGGTCAATTTCGTCAACATTCAATCATAGTTTGATAAGTGGCATATTATCATTGGGTTTCAGATTGGTGCGTTGGCGCAGTTCTATTGGTTAGTTTTTGGACCAATGAAATAATGCCACATGGCAAGCTCGAAGGCCGACGCGTGGCACCTCTAAATGGCCTAGGGCTCGGCAATGTTCAACAAAAATATATTGGAGGCACTGGGGTTCAACCCCGCAACCTCCGACACACAATCCACAACTCTATACCACCTCTGTTACCGCTTGTTCCTTACCCCCAATGTTCTTCGTTTATATTTAAAGTTAAACAGTTATGGAATGGGCGATTAAGAGAGGGCCAGTCCACAAGCTAGCCATCCCCATGTGATCGCAACAAACAATTACCATAAACAGTTTTGGTGGCGGTTCCACAAACCCATACCTGCGACAATCACTACAACATGTGAACGCAAATGAAGTTACACCAAACAGTTAAGGTTGGCGACTCCATAAATTGTCACCTTAATCGTCAACGCGAAACATGTGAACAGTTTAGGGATATGGTTAATGTTATGGTTAACTATCTCGGTGGAGAATGTGACACTAACCACAACATGTGACCCTCCGACGAGACTGCCAACGATTTCGAGAAATGGTTAGCCTAATCCACGTGATTAGCACTAATCACTCCAGTTAAACCCAACTTATATTTAATTAATCTAGAGTTTAAAATGGTGGTGTTTTAGCGAAATCCGACAATTTTTGCGCCAACCCCAAATTTAGTGGCCCTAACCAGAGTTATTCCAGATTTAGAGGAGTTTTTCAAGGAAAAAACTGTCAGAGGCATAACTGGAGAAATTTTCGACCAAATTGAGCTGAGTAAAAGGTGTTCCTAGCTAATTTCGACATTCGAAACACGTTGGTGCAGGTATCAGGAGTAGTAGAACTTTGTAAACATAATTTTTTCCATATTGATCTAATATAGAGGCCCAAGCCAGGGAAGCTGAACCAAGGAAATGCAGCCCAAGAGGGGTAAACTCCTTCATCAAAACACTGTGTTAAAATGTCTCTTTGATGGTTTGTTGTACTTTGAATGTCTGTTGTTCAGTACTTGTTTTTGAAGCTATTTTGTTCATGTCTGTCACATTAAACTTGATGAAATTTACCTATTTCAATCACCAAACGACCTAAGGAAGCTTATGCACAAGAAGCAGTGAAAAAGCACATGTTTATAAATCTTTAATTGAAATTAGCACAACAAAACTAACATTCAATAACATATCAAGTTGGTATTAGAGAAAAGGTTGATTTGCTTGACTGCTTGAGTTTTATGCAATTAGGGTTTTAATGGTTGCAAAATTGTGGTGGTTACAAGGTTAAAGTTCTAGAGAGGGGAAGGAAAACTATTGTTTACAACTCCTGAGGTTATGCCCAGAAGAAGGAAAGCCACAAGGCCATAATCTTCACCACCCAAAGTTACAATTCCAGCTGCACTTGAAACTCCTTAAGTTTTTCCAACTGAGATTGAAGAGGTACAAGCAGTACTAGTTTCTGATCCTAAATCCACAACCATTATGTCTGGAGAAAGAGAGCTTGAGGTCCTTCTTCAGAAGAGGAAGAATTCAAGAAATATTTCTTCACTTTAACTAAGATGGTTAAATTCCTCTATGAAGAGGGGAACACTAGAATGGTTGGAGAGAGTTCTAAACCTCCACATGGAGAAGGAAGCTCAGAGGATAACAAAGATGAGAAGAAGGATTCAAAAGATAATGGTGGAAATCCACCTCCATCTCCACCATCCTCGTCATCTTCCTCATCATCTTCATCATCTCACGCAGCATCATCTTCCACTACCACCATTGAAATTGTCCATACTCATTCAAAAACCCCAAAAGGAAAAACTCCCTTACTCAAACTGGACATTAAATTTGAACTTCCCATGTACAATGGAGAGGTGAATGCAGAAAAGTTAGACAATTGGATTCAACAATTGGAGGTATACTGCAAAATTCAGAACCTTCAAGAAGATGACATAAAGATCCTATTGGCTTCATTGAGGCTAGAAGGAGCAACATTAGTCTGGTGGAAAGCAAAGACTCAAGAGGAAATGTGAATTCATGGTAAGATATCCATTTCTTGGATTGAATTTGTTTTTGCAATTAAAAGAAAATTTTACCCTTTAGCCTATATGCAAAAATCCATTATGATTTGGTAGAATTTTAGACAGCTTAAAGGCCAAACAGTCCAAGATTATACACATGAGTTTAGAAAGAGGGCTTTGTTTTTAGGAGTAAATTTGAATTCCCAAGATACACCGTTGAATATATTGGGGGTTTACATTCCTATTTGAAACATATTATCCTTATGTTCAATCCAAGCAATTTGGACGAGGTTTGTGTCAAGCCATGTACCTTGAAGCAAGGGGAAAGAACATTCAGGAAGAGGGTAGTAAGAAGAAGCCTTTCAAGGGTAAGGAGAAAAAGAAGGGGGGAAATGGAAGGGAAAGAAGAATGCAAGTGTGAACAAACAAGGGGAGAAAACCATACGCCAACATTGTTCGAAAGATGGGCATGATGAAGCCCATTATTGGGAATTACATCCCGAACTAAGGCCCAAGAAACAAAACAATAAGGGAAAATAAAAGATGACCGCTACCACAGAAGATGACCTTGGTTCAGATTCTAGTGATGAGACCAAGATTTCAGCCATGGTCACAAAAGGGAAAGAAAATGTTGCAAGTACTGGTTCCTCACATAGTCAAAACAACACTCCAAATGAAGAATCAATAATAGAGTTGTTTCATGTAAGGATAATTTCAAGTCATACAAATATTGATGCATTATTCAATAGTGGTTCACAATCAAACTTAATTTCAGAAGACTTGGTCAAAAAACTAAACCTTGAAACTGTACCTCATCATAAGCCATATCCATTGGGTTGGATAGTTAACAATGCAAACTTACAATTACAAGGAAGTGTTTGTTCAAGTTGACCATTACTGAAAATTTCATTGATGAAGTTGAGTTAGATGTAGTTCCACTTGACATCTCAAGACTCATTTTGGGTAGTCCTTATTTGTATGATATGAAAGCAGTATTTTATCACCATGAAAACAAATACATATTGCTCAAGAATGGGGTGGAGTACATTGTGAAAGCCCATCACAAAAAGTTGAACAGTTCTTTGGTTAATGCAAGGCAAATGAATAGACTAGTAAATGCAAGTAAAATTTTTGTACTTCTCATGATCAAGAAAAATAATGATATTGATTATGAATCTTTTGAAGGTTGGATCACAAATTGAAATCTGATTTGTTTGATGTGGTAAGCAAGCATGGCGAGATGTTTCAGGAACCAAAAGGTTACCTCCCAAGAGGGGAATTCAACATGAGCTACAGCTGCAACCGGATGTTCCACTTCCAAACATTGGCATGTATCGCATGTCAATTATGGAGAGCATGGAAATCAAGAAGCAAATTCAAGAACTACTGAAGAAAGGTATCATACACCCATCCACTTCGCCATGTGGTTCGCCCATTGTTTTGGTGCCAAAGAAGGATGGAACTTGGCACATGTGTGTGGATTTCAGTGCACTGAAAGAAAGAAAAAAATAAATAAATAAATAAATAAAAAATTCACAGTAAAGAATAGTTATCCACTCCCAATAATTGATGATTCACTTGATCAGTTGAGGTATGAAAAGTATTTCACTAAGTTAGATTTACGAAGTGGTTATCATCAAGTTAGAATAGCTGAAGAGGACATTTGGAAAACTGCATTTAAAACTAAACAAGGATTGTTTGAGTGGCTTGTTATGCCTTTCGGTCTTAAAAATGCTCCAGCTACATTCATGAGAGTAATGAATGATGTATTGAGACCATTTCTAGATGACTTTTTCATTGTGTACTTAGATGATATACTCATATTCAACAAATCCATAGATGAACATGTCCTGTGTTATCACTCAGGTTGTCCCTAGGCTCCTGTTTAGGGATACAGCCGAGGTAACCACAAACCAATCTTTGGATTGCAGGTTCTAGCCCACCTGCAATTAGAGAGGGCTCTCTCTTGATGATTCAACTGTGTTGATGATTTTAGGCTAGCTTTGGCTAAGGGGTTTTTTGTTTGTGTTTGGATGGAAGGTAGAAATCTCAAGCAGAGAGGCAAGGTAAGGTGTGATAAGTTTCAAACCATTGGGCGTGGAGTCATGGATTAAGGCTTGTTATTGCGTCTTCTTGGTCATAAGAGGATTAAGGAGCGAGATAGCCACACATGATATAATTATCAATCTACCGAAGGGATGGAATGATGGAAATCAGAGATGAGAGGCAAAGGAGAATCATTTCATCATACTGAAAAAGAGGAGAAGTGGATGAATGGTTATCTAGGAGCAGCTAAGAATTCCTAAACTCTCATTCATATGTGAAAGAAACAGCGTAAACAAGACCATTTAAGTATACATGCTCATAGCTATTTCTGGTGAAAACATGAAAAAGTGCATAAATTGAACTTAAGGTGTAGTTAAAAAAATCCTAAGCTATTCTTGTTTTCTGCAATTTAGATGGCGGAACGGTGGTAAAAACATGAAAATTAACAGAGTTGAGAAACACTTATTGAATCATGAAGAAGCACAGGAATTCCATAATCACTCCTCGGCCAATTAGACACATCAAGCAGTTTTGAAATCCATGCTTTTAGCAATCTTTGATTATAGAAAGTATGACAGTTACAGTGCGGGTCTCTGCTTGGAGAAAATGTTGAGAAGAAGATTAAGCAATGTCTTCGACTCGCTAACTAACCAACCAACCCTTCATTACATCTTTCAGGGTGGTATATATAAGCAAAATATCGGAAAGTCATTCATTACAATTGACCTAAACAGGTCTGTTGAAGAGCTTTTCTAAAACCTAAGTGTTGCTGGAATTAAATGCAGGTAAGTCTTTTGGGCTGTGCTAGAGGCAGCTGAATCGAAAGGAGTGCAATGTGGCCCTTGGAGGCTCGATGCGGTGCTGTTGGAGTAACTGTGCTTCAGGATCTGTAGTTCTGTTCTGGTGCGAGTTAAATGTGCAATAATTATGATTTGAGGGTTTTTGAGTAGCTTCGCCCTCTTTCTGTGACTTGGCCTGAAGGTATTAAATGTTCTCCTGCTTTGGGTTGCTGCTTAAGATTTTCGCTGATACTCTTTGCCGCTACATTGATGGCTTCCGTCGCCTGCTGATACTCTTTGACACGCTTGTTCCCTGATGATTTGATCTGATACACTTTAATCTCTGTCATTTGTCCTTTGCTGTCTTTAAACCGGATTAATTCGGCAAAATCGGGCGATTTCGGGCTTTTTCGGCGCAAAACGGACCAAGGAATCAAAAGATTCCCCAAAGATTCCCCGAAACGGCCTATTTCCCGTAGCGATGCGCTATTAGCGCTAATCGCGCATCGAAAACTGCCTCTGTTTCTTGTTCTGGAGCTCCGAAGTGCGATTTTTCTTCCTACGCGAATTTTCGGCTTTCTGGCTGCTGACGTCAGCAGTACGGCGGATGACGTCAGCCTGCGGTGGGTCCCTGGTACAGAAGTGACATGGTGGGGTGCTGATACTTGAAGGCGATGCGATGAACTTCTCCGATGCGATCACAATATCGCATCGGCGGGAAACGGGAAGGTATTTTAGTTGTGCAGGCGCTTGTGACTGTCGATCGCCAATATCGCGATATCGCGTCAGGTGAAGACGGATGGGTCATAACTTGTATGGAGAGAATATTGCGATCTTGCGATGCGAGCTGGCTTTCTAGGGTCTGCGGAGTGTTAAGGAAGTCGGCAAGGGGTTTATTTCGGTCGGAAGGAGTGAGTAAGTGGGTCAGAAAGGCTTTTGAGGCTTCGGAAGGGGTCCGATCACCTAAAAGGGAGTTTATACTCTGGAAGGAGTCCATTGTATTTAGAAGCAGGTTTGAAGGGGCAGCATGAGGGTTCTTGCTAAGTTTCAGGTAAACTGAGCAATTCCCGGGGGTACTTATGGTTATTTTTCAACCAAGGGGAGGGATATTTACATAGGGGATGATTTACATAATTTTAGTAGGGGGATGGGAAAATATAGGGAGTTAAATAATAATGTCAGTAGTTAATATAGAGATGGTAAGAAAGCGTTAAGTTAGGGAGAACTTAGGCTGCAAAGAGGGGACAGAACCTTATAGAGAGAATATGGAATATCTTTGAGCAAAGCAGATCTTCACCCAAGCTAATGATATGAAAATGATGGAACTTAAGAGGTATCAAGCAAATCTTGCCCTCTTTTGGGGAAGTTAGTTAATGATTGGGGGAGATGGAGAAAGGGAGTTAGTTATACCTGTTTTTGAGCTTCTCGCATAGAACTACCTGGTGATTGTGACCTGAGTACAGGTGACACCTGAAAACCTGGAACTGATTAGCAATCAAGATTCAGCAACCTCAAAACTACCTACCCAGCCTACTTACCTAACATTTTTTCTTCTTTTGGTTTGGGTGCACTTAGACTTGCAAACCCATCATTTCAATTTTTCCTTTTCATACTTTCCTATCTACAGACTACCCTTATTTCATCCGAGGGCCCAGATTAAGCTGTTGGGCTCCTTTGATTCTCTACCTATCTAAGAATATGCCAAGATTAAGCTGTTTGGACAGATTTACATTCTCTATATTCTAAAACAAGAAATTTAAACCTAGGGAGACCAAGATTAAGCTGTTTGGACCTCCCTTTAACTGAAAATTGGCGACACCGGAATAACTTCTCAAAATTTGGAAGGAAGTTAAATGAACTCTGAGTAGCCTTCTTCACTTGGAGACTGTTAAGCAAATATGGAGCATTGCAGCATGCAAAGTATGACATATTTGGCCTGTAAAAATGTCAATCATGAAATATGATTAACCTGGTGCAGCAGGAGGCTAACAGTGGCTCCACTTGGGGATGGTTTCTCCTTGTGAGAAGCCAAGAACAGCAGGTCAGATTGCCTTAGTCTTTAGTTGTTGTTGTTCTCTGCAAAATTCCCTTCTCCGGCTGCCTTATTAATCCTACCTACCTACCCTAACCAACACTTACTTTGCTGTCAGGTGAAATCAAATAACCAGTGCAGCCACTTAAGCAACTGAAAAGAGAGATGAACTCGTTGACTTATTGTTAACGAACTTGGAAGCACTATTCGGTCATGTGCCTCCATAATCAAAATTGTGGCATAGGAAGGCTGCGGCTGATGTATTTGGTCTTCACCGAGAAAGCATGCTAAAGAACTTGAGTTAAGAACAAGTTCCATGTAGTCTGCAATAGGATCAATAAAAACATTATGTGGGACAGTTTCTTCTGGGCCTTCTTAGTCAGATGGAACAGTTGTATCCTTGGTAATAAGCCCTGCAACTAATCCTTCAGTCTTTGCCTTGGAAACAACATTATCCTCAGTGTGTAAGTGAGAAGGCAGTACTATTTCCCTTTGGCTTGGGGAAAGAAGACTTCGGAAGAATTCTTGGCCTTCTTGGTCAGAAGGAACAGCTGCATCCTCGGTAATAAGCCCCGCAACTAATCCTTCTGTCTTTGCCTTGGAAACAACATTATCCTCAGTCTGTAAGTCAGAAGGCAGTACTATTTCCCTTTGGCTTGGGGAAAGAAGACTTCGGAAGAATTCTTGGCCTTCTTGGTCAAAAGGAACAACTTCATCCTCGGTAATAAGCCCCGCAACTAATCCTTCTGTCTTTGCCTTGGAAACCAAATTATAATCAATCTGTAAGTCAGCAGGTAGCACTATTTCCCTCTGACTTGGGGGAGGGAGATTTTGGAAAAATTCTTTAGGGTCGCGGAAATTATATGACTGAATTTGAGATTCCAAGAGTTCAATTTCATTTTCATATCTTTCAACAACTAACTCCAGAAAAAGTTTACTCGGGCGTCCTGTTGTTTTTAACAACACCAATCTGAAAAATTCTTCATTAAGCTCAAGTTCTGATAAACTTTCCCTGAATTCATCTAAAGCTTCATCAAATGAAAGATCTTCCACGAACCCGGTCATTCTGTCTTACTGTTAATGATTTGGACTATGGACTATTTGGTTGTAAAACTAGTTCATTCCTCAGTGGAGCCTTGATTGAGAATGAAGTGGAGTCGCCAGGTGGATGCCTTAACTTTTGAAGTGCCTGATCTCTCTCCACCATCAAAGATCAGAACTAAACATGAAAAGCTCTGAAGAAAAGGAGCACTTTCTCCAGAAAGTGGGGTTTATAGTAATGAACAAAATGATTTAATTCCCCAGTGGAGTTTCCATTATGTTATCATTCAAGTTGTCCCTAGGCTCCTGTTTAGGGATACGGCCGAGGTAACCACAAACCAATCTTTGGATTGCAGGTTCTAGCCCACCTGCAATCAGAGAGGGCTCTCTCTTGATGATTCAACTTTGTTGATGATTTTAGGCTAGCTTTGGCTCAGGGGTTTTTTGTTTGTGTTTGGATGGAAGGTAGAAATCTAAAGCAGAGAGGAAAGGTAAGGTGTGATAAGTTTCAAACCATTTGGCGTGGAGTCATGGATTAAGGCTTGCTATTGCGTCTTCTTGGTCATAAGAGGATTAAGGAGCGAGATAGCCACACATGATACAATTATCAATCTACCGAAGGGATGGAATGATGGAAATCAGAGATGAAAGGCAAAGGAGAATCATTTCATCATACTGAAAAAGAGGAGAAATGGATGAATGGTGATCTAGGAGCAGCTAAGAATTCCTAAACTCTCATTCATATGTGAAAGAAACAGCGTAAACAAGATCATTTAAGTATACATGCTCATAGCTATTTCTGATGAAAACATGAAAAAGTGCAGAAATTGAACTTAAGGTGTAGTTAAAAAAATCCTAAGCTATTCTTCTTTTCTGCAATTTAGATGGTGGAACGGTGGTAAAAACATGAAAATTAACAGAGTTGAGAAACACTTATTGAATCATGAAGAAGCACAGGAATTCCGTAATCACTCCTCGACCAATTAGACACATCAAGCAGTTTCGAAATCCATGCTTTCAGCAGTCTTTGATTATAGAAAGTATGACAGTTACAGTGTGGGTCTCTGCTTGGAGAAAATGTTGAGAAGAAGATTAAGCAATGTCTTCGACTCACTAACTAACCAACCAACCCTTCATTACATCTTTCAGGGTGGTATATATAAGCAAAATATCGAAAAGTCATTCATTACAATTGACCTAAACAGGTCTGCTGAAGAGCTTTTCTAAAACCTAAGTGTTGCTGGAATTAAATGCAGGTAAGTCTTTTGGGCTGCGCTAGAGGCAGCTGAATCGAAAGGAGTGCAATGTGGCCCTTGGAGGCTCGACGCGGTGCTGCTGGAGTAACTGTGCTTCGGGATCTGTAGTTCTGTTCTGGTGCGAGTTAAATGTGCAATAATTATGATTTGAGGGTTTTTGAGTAGCTTCGCCCTCTTTCTGTGACTTGGCCTGAAGGTATTAAATGTTCTCCTGCTTTGGGATGCTGCTTAAGATTTTCGTTGATACTCTTTGCCGCTACATTGATGGCTTTCGCCGCCTGCTGATACTCTTTGACACGCTTGTTCCCTGATGATTTGATATGATACACTTTAATCTCTGTCATTTGTCCTTTGCTGTCTTTAAATTGGATTAATTTGGCAAAATCGGGCGATTTCGGGCTTTTTCGGTGCAAAACGGACCAAGGAATCAAAAGATTCCCCAAAGATTCCCTGAAACAACCTATTTCCCGTAGCGATGCGCGATTAGCGCTAATCGCGCATCGAAAACTGCCTCTGTTTCTTGTTCTGGAGCTCCGAAGTGCGATTTTTCTTCCTGCGCGAATTTTCGGCTTTCTGGCTGCTGACGTCAGCAGTACGGCGGATGACGTCAGCCTGCGGTGGGTCCCTGGTACAGAAGTGACATGGTGGGGTGCTGATACTTGAAGGCGATGTGATGAACTTCTCTGATGTGATCGCAATATCGCATCGGCAGGAAACAGGAAAGTATTTTAGTTGGACATTTGGCGCTTGCGACTGCCGATCGTCGATATCGCGATATCGCGTCGGGTGACGACGGATGGGTCATAACTTGCATGGAGAGGATATTGCGATCTTGTGATGCGAGCTAGCTTTCTAGGGTCTGCGGAGTGTTAAGGAAGTCGGCAAGTGGTTTATTTCGGTCGGAAGGAGTGAGTAAGTGGGTCAGAAAGGCTTTTGAGGCTTCGGAAGGGGTCTGATCACCTAAAAGAGAGTTTATACTCTGGAAGGAGTCCATTGTATTTAGAAGCTGGTTTGAAGGGGCAGCATGAGGGTTCTTGCTAAGTTTCAGGTAAACTGAGCAATTCCCGGGGGTACTTATGGTTATTTTTCAACCAAGGGGAGTGATATTTACATAGGGGATGATTTACATAATTTTAGTAGGGGGATGGGAAAATATAGGGAGTTAAATAATAATGTCAATAGTTAATATGGAGATGGTAAGAAAGCGCTAATTTAGGGAGAACTTAGGCTGCAACGAGGGGACAGAACCTTATAGAGAGAATATGGAATATCTTTGAGCAAAGCAGATCTTCACCCAAGCTAATGATATGAAAATGATGGAACTTAAGAGGTATCAAGCAGATCTTGCCCTCTTTTGGGGAAGTTAGTTAATGATTGGGGGAGATGGAGAAAGGGAGTTAGTTATACCTGTTTTTGAGCTTCTCACATAGAACTGCCTGGTGATTGTGTCCTGAGTACAGGTGACACCTGAAAACCTGGAACTGATCAGCAATCAAGATTCAGCAACCTCAAAACTACCTACCCACCCTACTTACCTAAATTTTTTTCTTCTTTTGGTTTGGCTGCACTTAGACTTGCAAACCCATCATTTCAATTTTTCCTTTCCATACTTTCCTATCTACAGACTACCCTTATTTCATCCGAGGGCCCAGATTAAGCTGTTGGGCTCCTTTGATTCTCTACATATCTAAGAATCTGCCAAGATTAAGCTGTTTGGACAGATTTACATTCTCTATATTCTAAAATAGGAAATTTAAACCTAGGGAGACCAAGATTAAGCTGTTTGGACCTCCCTTTAACTAAAAATTGGCGACACCGGAATAACTTCTCAAAATTTGGAAGGCAGTTAAATGAACTCTGAGTAGCCTTCTTCGCTTGGAGACTGTTAAGCAAATATGGAGCATTGCAGCATGCAAACTATGACATATTTGGCCTGTAAAAATGTCAATCATGAAATATGGTTAACATGTTGCAGCAGGAGGCTAACATCATGCATGTAAACAAAGTACTTGATGTCTTGAGAAAAGAACAGTTGTTTTTAAAGATGTCAAAGTGTGAATATGGCAAGACTTCTTTAGTGTATTACATTGTTGGAGGAGGTGAGCTGAAGATAGACCCCTCTAAAGTGGAGGTCATTCTAAATTGGCCCAAGCCCAATACAGTTACAGAGGTAAGAAGCTTTTTAGGGGCAGCACAATATTGGAGAAAGTTTATTGCTAATTTTTCTTCCATTGCATCTCAATTACATGCATTGACAAGTGTCAAGAAAGTCTTCCATTGGGTAGATGTACATCAAAAAACATTTGATGCTTTGAAGAAAAATATCAGTTCAGCACCAATATTAGCACTTCCGGATCTTAGACAACCATTCGAGATTCAAATGGATGCTAGTGATTACACCATGAGAGCATTTCTTATGCAGCATGGTAAGGCCATTTCATTTCATTCTGAAATTTTTAATGGAGATGTAACTAACTATCCCACTTATGACAAAGAACTTTACGCATTGGTACAAAGTGTTAAGAAATGGAAACACTACTTGATGGGAAAAGAGACCATTATCCATATTGACCATCGACCATTGCAGTACTTACAGTCACAGTCAAAGTTGCAGCAGTCACGACATTTCAGATGGATGGGTTTTCTACAACAATTTCATTTGGTTATCAGGTATAAAAAGGGAATCTACAATAATGTAGCTGATATGCTTTCAAGGCCTATTGTAAATTCATCTGTTATACTCAAGCATAATTATGTTTTGCATGAAAGTTACACTGAACAATATGCAAATGATAGTGACTTTCAAGATGTGTATGCAAGCTTGAGTCAAGGAAACCAAATTTAAGAGTTGGATTATCATGTACATATCAGTTTGTTGTATCATTTGAGCAAGTTGTATATTCCACATGGAGAAAGAAACAATATCATAAGGGATGCACACACTTCATTGATCGCTGAACACTTTGGTGTAGGCAAGACGATAGCAAATCTCCAAAGGATGTTCTTTGTGTGTAACAAGTAAGACTAGCAATAGGAAACTTGGATTGTACACTCTACTTCCGGTACCTTCATGTCCATGGGAGAGTATTTCAATGGATTTTGTAGGAGGTCTTCCATTGTCAAGAAAAGGCCATGATTACTTGTACTATGTAGTTGTAGATAGGTTGAAAAAAATGTGCATATTAACACCATGTAAAAAGAAAATTACAACTAAACAAACACCTCATCTTTTCTTCCAAAACATTTGGGTTCATTTTGGTCTTCCTACTATTGTAAGTGATGGAGATTCTCGATCTGTTGGGAATTTTTGGTCGAATTTGTGGGACATGATGGACACAAATTTGAAAAAGAGTACAACCTTTCATCTGCAAACAAATGGAAAACCTGAGGTGGTCAACAGAACAATCATTCATCTTCTTAGAGGATATTGCAGCAAACATCCCAAGTTGTGGGATGAATAGTTGCACTACATACAACATGCATACAAAAGGGAAAAGAATTCTTCCACAAACACATCACCATTTGAGGCATGTTATGGGTACTTTCCAAGATCGCCATTGGACTTAATCTTTGACAAATATGTCGCCATCGATGGATGGTCACAATGACATCGATAAGGCAAGGAAGTTCATAGAGAAAATTCAGTTGATACACCATATAGTGCAGGAACAACTTGAGAAAAGTCAAAGAAACTACAAGTAAAGGTATGACAAGCACTTGGTTGATCACAAATTTCAAGTTGGTGATGAAGTTTGGTTATATATTAACAAGGAGAGACTTTAAGGGGAAGGTAAAAATATTAAGCCAATCTGTTATGACCCTTTTAAATTTAGGAAAATATTAGTAACAATGCATTTAAGCTTGATTTGCCTCCTTATATGCAGATATACTATGTTGTTAATGTTGAGAATTTGAGATTGTTTGAGCCTCCTTTGATTGATGATCAAGGAGATCATGTTCAACTGCCATCAATAGATGATTTCTCACTAGAATATCTTGATGAACTTCAGCAGGATCTCATACTTGACGTAAGAACCAGGACTTCGAAAAGAGGGGATGTCGAATATGGTCTTAGATTGGGACTCAAGGGACCAAATCCTTCGAAATCCAAATGGTTGCAGATTGAGAAGGTGAGGGAGTTTTACCCTCACCTGCTGAACAATTGATAGTATCTTTTGGGGTCCAAAAGGATTTTAATGGAAAGGAATGATCAGGCGCTCAGTATTTATCTCAAAAACCAAAGTTCTCATAATGGCTCGAAACCTGAACGACCACGTCTGTCTCGGAAAACCGATCCTAACGCAACTCGTTTCACTAAAAACCGAGTTCGTATGAGGAATTTATTGAGTTATGTTTGCTTTGCTAAACATGCGAAATTTGGAACAACAAAAAAACACAGTCAATAGTCCGTACTGCTGATGTGGCAAGTGACGGTGTAGGGTCAATTTGGTAAACATGCAATCATAGTTTGACAAGTGGCATATTCTCATTGGGTTTCAGATTGGTGCGTTGTGTGGTTCTATTAATTAGTTTTTGGACCAATGAAAGAATGCCATGTGGCAAGGTTGGAGTCCACCACATGCAACCTCCCAACAACCCAGGGCTTAGCACTGTTCAAAAAAAAATTATTGGAGGCATCGGGGTTCGACCCCATGACCTCCAACACATAGTCCATAGCTCTAGACCACCTCTGCTACCACTTTTTCCTTACCCCCAATGTTCTTCGTTTATATTTAAAGTTAAACAATTATGGAATGGGAAGTTTGGGGAGGGCTAGCCCACAGGCCAGCCCTCCCCATGTGATTGCAACAAATGGTTACCGTAAACAATTTTGGTGGCGGTTCCACAAACCCATGCCCACGAAAGTCACTGCAACATGTGAACACAAATGCAGTTACACCAAACAGTTAAGGTGGGCGGCTCGATAAACCATCACCTCAACGATCAACGTGAAACATGTGAACAATTTACAGTGACGTTTAATGTTATGGTTAACTAGCCCGACAGAGAATGCGACACTAACCACATGTGACCCTCCAACAAGACCACCAGCGGTTTCGGGAAACAGTTAGCCTAATCCATGTGATTAGCGCTAATCACTCCAGTTAAACCCGACAATATTTAATTAATCTAGAGTTTAAAATGGCGATGTTTTAGCAGAATCTGATGATTTTTGCACCAATCCCAAATTTAGTGGCCCTAACCAGAGCTATTCCAGATTTAGAGGAGCTTTTCAAGGGAAAAAGTTTCTGAGGCATAACTGGTGCAATTTTCAACCAAATTGAGCTCAAGAAAAGGTGTTCCTAGCTAATTTCGACATTATGAACACATTGGTGCAGGTATCAAGAGTAGTAGAGCTTTTTAAACAACATTTTTTCGATATTGACCTAATACAAAGGCCCAAGCCATGGAAGCTGGACCAAGGAGATGTAGCCCAGGAGGGGTGAACTCCTTCATCAAAACATTGTGTTAGAGTGTCTCTTTGATGGTTTTCTGTACTTTGAATGTCTGTTGTTCGATACTTGTTTTTAAGCTATTTTGTTCATGTATGTCACATTAAACTTGATGAAATTTACATGTTTCAATTGCCAAACAACCTAAGGAAACTTATGCACAGGAAGCAGTGAACAAGCACATGTTTATAAATATGTAATTGAAATTAGCACAACAGAACTAACATTCAATAACAGATCATCAACACTTGACTAACTTCTAGTGATTTTGCAAGAATAAATCATCTTCCCATGTCATCTCTTCCATTGGTAAGTTCTTTTGTTTGATGATGTGCTCCATAGTTTCTAGGTTAATCAGTTTCTTAATCCTCGTTTCAATGATTGTTTCTACTTCTAGCATGATTTTTCCTTCTTCATTTATCTCTGGTACACTTCATGGTTGCAAATGAATAACATTGTAATGCTATTTATTAGGTGGAAGAACCTTATACATTAATCCAAATACATTCGGATGATTTTTGGAATCCTTATGGAGATACCATGAAATAGATGCTATTGGTGTTTGAACATTTAGAGAACATGTTTGTTACATTACACCCTAGTGTCAATTTTTGAGTAATTTTATCATTCCATTAGAGCTTATCACTTTAGAAGGTTTCCATTGGATACCTCTAAGCTAAATTTCCTTCCTTTTTAAGTAAATCTTATGAAAATCATGGGAATGTCCAATAAATACTCCCCCATGTTGAGCATAATACTATGGCACTTCCCTGGACAATTTATGTTTCCAACATCAGTAATCATTACTTGAAACTCTAGTGCTGGATATATGAAATAATTAACAAGTTTTACTAATTTGTAATCAATGAAGATATGGCTACTGCCTAAATCAAGTAACACTATTACCCTTTATTGATTGTGTTGGCAATTATTGTCATTGATGTCAATTTTAGGGGGAGTATGTTGAATCTATTAGTAATTTTCTAAGATTATGATGTCATTTATGTCTTGGTTGCTTATTGAGTATTGGTAGTATAGTTTTTTACTGAGTGTTGGATGTGTAGCCTAGTAGCCTATCTTTGAAGGCATTTTGTCTACAGGTACCTTGTTCAAAAGAGCATGAAAAGTGCCTAGTTAGATAGACCTTTCAGAGAGATTTCTAATGGTACATGGAACTTTGTCTAACTCCTCAGGAATGAAGAAAACTTGTGTTTGAAATGATGGGGTCCAATCATGGTTTCATGTGAAACAAGGCTTCACCACATTTGGAAAGTATCTAGTCATCTAGGGTTAGGGACATGCAAGGTGTTCTAGTCATTTCACTAGCTTGAATAGGTGGGTGTCGTATTAATCTGGGCATTGATGAAATACGACTGATACAAGTTTATCCAAGCATTTGAACATCTAGGGGTTGCCTAATACAAACACAAACAAAAATCATCAGATGTTAGATTTCTCAGATCGATAATGGACAGCTAACATGTGGCAGAGAATGACCTGTCATACTGGTCACATCTAGTGGTAGTATAGGTAGCATCCAAATGGTGGTGCAAGTGGCATCTAGGTGGTGGTAGTGACATGGAACAAATGATGTTGTGGCATTCTATGGTCATGACATGTGGCAGGTGGATTCAACATTTTTGGGAGGCCGAGTGGCCCTTTTTTGAGTCACATGTGGTAGTGACATGGCATGACAAGTGGAAGAGAGACAACTTGGTAGGTGGCATGGCATGATAGGTGGAAAATAGATCACATGGTAGATGATGTGGCAGTGACATGGAAAATGATAAGGAAAGTCTTGGTATTTGCACTAGGGGTCTAGTTTGGTAGATTGTTTTCTTTATGTTTCATTTTTTAAAAGAGGCCAAAAAATTGTATTTTTGTACCAAATGGAAGCCTAGAAAGACAGTAACCACTATGGGCCTTTACATATAGGGTTATGGAGTTCATACAGGCATACACCCCTATGGGGTTAAAGTAAGCATGAACAACTAACTCAAGTCGAGATTCAAATGTTCATGAATCAAACAAATGATCAAGTTTTAGGGAGATTCTAGTTCCATGGTGAATTTTAAAAGGAATTCATCCATTTGGTGGGTCGGCCCATGTGACAACCTCGACAATTTCAAAGACCCGGATATCAGGTCTTCAATGTTAGAAAATTAGAAAGGAAGAAATATTCTCTTATGTTGATAATTACTTGTGATATTCTTGTATTCTTATTAACTTTCTTTATGTTCTTCTTTTATCTTATTTTCATCAAGAAATCATCAAATCAAAACATGAAGATCAACGGCACCAAAGGTAGGCACTCAGCCAAAGATAAAACCCCTCTCCAGGGGAAAACCCAATCAAACTTTTCCGCTAATCAAATCGAGATAGACCAAGACCTTAGACCCAACAAAAATACCTTCCTCCTCCACCAAGTCAGCCTTCTGATATGATTCAATAAACTTTAGTAGTATCTTCTTGTTCAACAATTACAACCTAGAAACAATCCAAAATTTCATCCCTAATGTAGATCTAAAATTTTGGCCTCCAGCTTCCAGAATTTTGGCCCTACTACAAATCTGAAATTTTGGCCTCTAACTTCCAGAATTTCGGTCCTATTTCAGATCTGAAATTTCAGCCTCCCCATCAGCTTCAGAATTTTTCATGTGTGAGAGTAGAGATAGAAAATTCGACTTATTTTGCTTGAAAAAAACTACCTTCTCCTTTGCTCTGGTTTTCTTCCTCTTCCTTATATTTCACACCCTTTTTCCTTCATCATTAATTGTAGATCAAACTTCTTGTTGATGTGCTCCAAACTAGGTCGAGTTGTTGCCTTTATATAGTGGTTTCTACCTCTTAATTAGGCCGACTTGTTCAGGTTGAGGCCAACTTGGTGGAGGAAGCCTAAAAGACCTAATTTACATAAAAATACATTTCTTTCTTGATATATGAAGCCCAAGGAGGGTCTTTTACATGATGACAAAGACAATAACTCTTAACATAAACCCTAGAATCCTACAATAGAGCCTTTGAACTAAAACCTATTGACCCAATCATGAAACCCATGCTTCAATAAGTCAATTTCTTTTATAATAAAAATTAATTTTCTTTCTTTTGACAAATACATTACATCATGAATCAATTACAATTATGAATACCGATACTACTTACATTTTTCAACACTCCTCTTAACTAAGGAAGTATTCATAATTACACATATACAGAGGTACATGTAAGATCTCAAAATGATATGATCTATGAAGAGTTAGAGCACACACAATGCTACAGATTAGATACTTGACTAGGGTACTTTAATTGAGTGGGACTAAGGTGTAATCAAGCTATAGCCACTCTAGGTACCATTAGGATTTTAGGCTCTAACACCAAATTAGGTATCTAGGTTATCCAAGGTCGAAGCTCCAAGACCAATGCCACCCTCCCAACTTCGGTATCTAGACATCAAAATATAGGAAGACCAGGTGTCCTCCCAAGAATCTTGTTGCCACGATATGCTTCATCTCTCCTTATCAACTAAACCATATATATATCCACCACTCCAAGCATGCTTCAAATGTTCAACCTTTTTACAGAGAGATCCTGCAAACTCACAACCCCAATCAATGATAAATCTTCAAATATATATACAAGTAAACACAAACCTTTGGGATCCTTAATTATTCAAATGCTACTTATATCATCATTAAATTATCCAAATAAAACTTGTCAAAGTATTTCTTATTTCAGTATCACCAAATACAACCTCAATACTTCTCATGTCTTTTGTTTGCATTCATTCTTTCTTCAAGGTATTTACTATGACTGTCATGATATGCCCTCGCTCTCAACTGGGGAGATATACCTTTTATTCTATCCAAGCTCCCTCTCAATTTAACAACTTCCCTTTTTTTATAACATTGGATAAGCTTCAACCTCTCAAGGCTTCATTCTTTCTCATGGCATCAAGGTCATTTGGATCATCATCATTCTTATAGCTTCCTTCATCATGCTCATCATTATTATCATCTTCAATTTTTAACATCTTCAACATATTGAAGATTATGTACTTGAATAAATTTAATAGCAAGTACAACCAAAAACAAATATACTGAAGCATGAAGTCAACTATATCAAAATTATTTTATTATAATGGAAGCACCAAAACATTTAAGCATTAGACATCAAATACCTAAACCTAGTTAGGTTCATAATTAACAAGGGCTACATCTTTTATATACTAGACTTCAACATCTTGCTATGGTTTTGTCATAAACCTTAGACTCCATCCTCAAGACAAAATATTATACATCAACAACTCATTCATGATATAAATCCAACCATAACATTATGCATCTAGGGCTTCAATATTATTTTATAGAATTCATAACAGATTCTACTAGGGTTTTACTATATACCGTATATTTCATTAATAAAACTAAGTCACCAATAATCGAGATAACACACTCCCATATACATATCTAGGGTTTCATTATCATGTACTAGCATTTCATATCAATATATACTAGATAAACCCAAGATGCAAACATCAATACATCAAAGTTATGTATACAACAATTTTGACCAGACTAAGGTTTCAATCATACAAAAGAATATACACCTAGGATTTCTTCCCTAGGATCTTACTATAACTATTGCAAGAGTTTTGATCATAAAGTATAATTCATAAAACCCTAAAAATATAGGGTTTTTATTATATAACTTAGACAAATCCTAAAGGGTTAGGGTTTTTACCACGACATTACCAAAACCCTAAACTTCAAAAGAATAGGATTTCACCATATGTTCTAGACTTTATCAACAAACAATAAGAAGACTAAGGTTTCATAATCAACATTGAAATTCCCTTAGCATCAAGAGGCTAGGGTTTTATAATGAACTTTTAAGGTTAGGGTTTCACAAAAATGAACAAATGACAAGATACAATATAATGAGGGTAGATTCAATCTAATGGTTAATCGTCCTAACAAGAATATTTATGATTCAAAACCATAGACATAAATATGTTAGTAATGTAAAACAAATTTCAAAAGAATATTGATTAGACCTTTTGCAACAAAAATTGCAGTTTAAGGCATACCTTGAGTTTTTCTTTAACAAACCTTGTAGGTTATCATACTAAAGAGCTTCCTTTGCAACAGAGCTAAGTTTCATGATTCAAGTCTTTCCTTTGAATTTTCCTCCATAAACTTTGTGTATTCTACAAGCTTTTCCTACCAAGGAAAATATAAATAAAAGGATTATGAGTATACAATACAAATAAATTTCAAGGTGAGGTAGAAACCAATCATGAAAAATGAAACAAAGAACAATATAATTATCTTTTGGTAAAATGGTGAAGGCTCCTTCTTAATCCAATCTTTCTGAGGGATACCTATAACAACTTCAAGAATTTCTAACAAGACATATTAGATCTATGAATCCTAAAAATCAAAACATAAAACATTATAAAACTTAGAACAATAGACTTAGAAGGATATGTGAGAGAAGACTTAATAGTATAAGTCTTTGATTTAAGATTATTTAGTCTCGTTCTTCTTAGGTGGAGATTTATCAACAACATTTGCATGTTCTCTTTCTCTCTTCTTATTTCTTGGATTCTCAGGACATTTACATTTGTAGTGTCCCATCTTATGACAATTGTAGCATTCAATCTTTGATAGAACAACCTTTTTATTTGGCCCCTTGAACTTCTTGTACACCCCCTTCTTCTTGTGATGAGCAGAGTAGGCATTTGAAATGTTATTTTCTTCATCTTCCTTTTTGTCACTTACTAATGGGATGTGGGATTCTTCTTGACTGCATGCATTCCATATTTGTTCAAAGTTTGGTGTATCCTTCCAACTGCTAATTCCTGATGCAAAAGAGCTTGAAGGTTTTGGTAGACCTAGTAGTGCAGAAATCATGAGTTCCTTCTCTGGTACAACTTCATCAATAGATTGGAGTTCATCTCTTATTCTAGATATCCTTACAAATTAGGATGATACAATGTTGTCTTTTATCATTTTTATTGTTCTTAATTCATTCTTGATACTAGCTATTTGACCAATGTTCTTGATGGTAAACAACTTGGAGAGGGCTTTATACATTTCTTATGCAGATTCTATATTGGATATGTATGGGATGAGATTTTCCTTCACTCCATATACTATTATATTCATGGACAATATGTAAATTTCCATGTATTTTTCCTTTCCTGCATCATTTGTAAGTTTCTTAACTTTTCCTTGAGCAAAATCCAAAACTTTATGCTTCGCAAGAATAAGATCCATCCTCTTCTTCCATGCACTATAGTTGGAGTCTCCTTCTAGCTTATTTTCAGTCTTCATTTAGGTTTTCATAGTCTCTATAGATAATAGGTTTCTCTTCTTACTTAATAACCTTCTTTTGTTCCTTCCTCCTTAACCCTTCTTTTAATAGACTTTCAAGCTGCCTTTTTCCTTTCCTCCTTCACCTTAGCTCTAAAACCATGTTAGAAAAACAAAAAGTTAAAAAGATTATCTTATGTTGATAATTACTTGTGATGTTATTGTATTCTTATTAAATTTATTTATTCTCTTCTTTTATCTTCTTTTCATTAAGCAATCATCAAATCAAAACATGAAGACCAACAACACTAGATGTAGGCACTCAGTTAGGGCTAAAACCCCTCTCTAAGGGAAAATCCAGTCAAACGCTTCCACTAATCAAATTGAAATAGACCAAGAACTTAGAACTAACCAAAAGACCATCCTCCTCCACCAATTCATCCTTCCAATATGATGCAACAAACTTTAGTAGTCTCTTCTTGACACTTGTCCAGCGGTTACAACACAACAACAATCTAGAATTTCAACCCCCAACTTCCAGAATTTCGGCCCTACTTCAGATGTGAAATTTCGGCTTGCAACTTCCCTAATTTTGGCCCTACTATAGATCTAAAATTTTGGCCTCCCTAACAACTTCAAAATTTTGCACATGTGAGAGTAGAGAGAGAAAATTCGACTTACTTTTGT
This sequence comes from Pinus taeda, assembly GCA_000404065.3. Classification (NCBI taxonomy): domain Eukaryota; kingdom Viridiplantae; phylum Streptophyta; class Pinopsida; order Pinales; family Pinaceae; genus Pinus; species Pinus taeda. Next base: position 152,021 of record APFE031109598.1, on the reverse strand, counting down.
TGACAAAGACTTCCTTCTCCTTCACCAGGGTTTTCTTCCTCTAGGCTTGGATTTCACACCCTTTTTTCTTCATCGGAAACTACATATCAAACTTCTTGCTAACGTGCTCCAAATGAGGTTAATTTGTTTCCTTTACACAGTATTTTATGCCTCTTAATTAGGTTGACTTGTTCAAGTTGAGGCCGACTTGGTGGAGGAGGCCTAGAAGACCTAATTTACATAAAATAAATTTCTTTATTAATAGATGAAGCCAAAGAAGGGTCTTTTACATGATGACAAAGACAAGAACTCTTGACATAAAACCTAGAATCCTATAATGGAGGCTTTGACCTAAAAACCATTGACCCGAGCATTAAACCCACTCTTTAATAAGTCAATTTCTTTTATAGTAAAATTTATTTTCATTTCTTTTGAGAAATACATTACATCATGACTCGAATTCAATTATGAAGACCGACACTAGTTACATTTTTCAACATTCAAATCAATGACAACACAATTATGAAGGCATAGTTGGACCCCATGGCAAGATCTAGATTATATCTGGCTTATTCAGGCATCGAGAGGTCAAAGCATGCATGCATTGTTGGTTGAGGCTAGATATCATATCCTTGAATTATAGATTGCCACTTAGTTATAGTACATGATTACGGGAGCTAGGAAACACAACTCCCAAATTTTAAGAAGCTTCTACATAAGGTTAAAAAGGTTAAGTGGTTGGACATGGGGGCATGGTCCTGTGGGCCATGTCCCAACATTCTCGAAGCGTCAATCGCCTAATGTTAAAGTACAATAATTTTTTTCAAAGGAAACGGTTATAGATTGCTATCTTAAAAACATTGGTTTCATGGCCAGAACTCATACATTTAACATTCAACTCTAGAAGGACTGCATTCTACTATTCTCAAAACAAGACTACCTTCCATTAACCACAAATAGAGAACCATTGTTTATGACATTGTTTTCCTTTTGTTCTAAAACTAACAATATATTTTGTAGACTTTGTAAAATACTCCTAAAAACATAACATATTCACATAACATTAAACTTAGATTATCAAAAGGAGGTTCCCATGCCTTTATAGTCCTGTAGCATAAAATGCTTCTTCAAGGATAATTGCAACCAATCAACCATGATGCTCCGGTCCTTGGGCTCAAGTTCCTCGCTTTCACATTGGTCCAAGGTTGGAATTGAGGTCTACTAATGATTTTTTCTAGTTTCTCAGCTTCATGATGGTGTTCCAATGAGGCTATAGTAATCCTTCAAACGATTTCAGAAGTTATCCCAATAAGGGGGTCCATCTCTTTCTCAAAGCCTTGAGATGAAGTTCCTATATGATCCATGGAGAAGCCAAGTGGAGACTTATGACATCGGCAAGGGTAAATTTTCCTCTAATCACTAGTATCAACAACACATGCTCTAGAAGAGACAAGGCTTGAAGTGATAATTCTTTTTCTTTGAGCCTTTCACATTTTAACTTAACAAACTCCCCATTTTTTATAGGTTTTGATAGTCCATCCTTCAGGCCTATCGTTTCTTCATATTTTAAACATAATTCCTCCTGTAATGATTAAATGCCAAAGGGTATGATCCAGAGCAGGAGTGTTTTGGAATTCTTGCCAAGATTGAAATTTAATATGAAAAGTAGGTGAGAGGAGAACTTTCCCAAGTGAATTAATTGAGAAATTTTATCGACAATAAAAACTGATCTATTGAGCCACTTAGCTGATATTTTCACCATAAGGTGTGATCCAAATGGATCCAAGAAACACTCTCTGTCTTCAAAACTTAAAGAAATGATGCCAAAAACCAAGGAAAAATCGCATAAGGAAGCCTTTCAAACCACTATCAGGAGGCAAAAACCCGTGAAATCAGTGAAAAGACAGAGTATTGGAGGCGAAACAGCGCAATACACAGTAGCCGTCAGATCTTCCCGATCAATGGTCCAGATCTGCATGGTGGATCGCAATCGGTGGTGGCCCTTGGCGGATATCGACAGAGTCCCCATAAGAATTGTGACGGCGATCGGCAAAGACTTCATAAGATATGCGATAGTGACTGGCAGGGTCAACGAGTATTGTCGATCAAGCGCATAGATTGACAGCCCCCGTTGCATCGCCAAATTGCAATCGACAAATGCAAAGGAGCGGGGTTTATGTGTACATGCACATACGTGATCCGATGGACTGGACCTAATAAACATTGTAAGCCATATTGCATGGATCTTGAGATCCGTAAAGCATCGTTTTTAATGTATTTCATAGTTTCGTTTGTTAAACGAAATGCAAAGGGGAAATTGCTGATGCGATATGCCATACCCGAAAGGGTACCTTAAGGCTATCTGATATAGTTTCAAATCAGGAGGAAAAGCCATTTATAATGCATTTCACAGTTTTTAAATATTTATGAAAAGCAAAGGGACAAAGCCATTGCGATTTGCGACAACGATAATAGGCAAACCCGACGGGAGAATAGGGAGGATTTAAGGACTTTTTGAAGTCCGATATATTGAATTTTGGTGGAATTTCTCTGTTAAAATCCATTTTCCCTGTGTTTAACAGAGAGCTATTGTTTCAAGCGTTGCAGAGGCCCGAAGCACTCTGGTGTTATAGAATGGGTGGTCACCTCCTCTCTATGCGTTAAGCAATGATTCTATAACGATGGCAGAGGGATTCAAAGTGTGCAGAGGCCAGGGAGACTGAGAGACGATAACCTAAAACGAACAAGCAGCGTTGGCTTTAAAGCCACAGACGGAGAGTGAAGAAAAGGAGGCAGTATTGTAGGCAAATGCCGAGACAGAGTTAGGACAGAGACAGAGAGCATTGAGGGAGTCTATGTACTCATAGAAAACTTTAGAGGTTCAAGTAAAGCTCTTATTATTGTATTCTGTTGTGTGTGAGGCTCAGATTGATCTCGCTGTTGTAAAAATAACTCTACTTGAAGACATAATGGAGATGCCACCACTGAAGGCTAGACCAGGAGATGTAGCCCAGGAGTATTGGGTGAACTCCTCATTAAATTTTTTGTGTCATGTGTTGTCTATTATGTTTTGTTTACTGCTTCATTGTCTATGCATTTCTCAACCTTATCGATCCACTGCTTAAAATGACATAGACAAATCCATGCACATAAGTCTGTAATACCTTATTGTTGTCTTAGATCTCATTATTAGATCAAGTGGTATCAAAGCTTTAGGTTGCTAAGGTTAAACAAGCTTGTTTTGGATTGTTTGTGAATGATAACTAGGTCAAACCTTAAATTAGGAGAAGGAGAATTGGTTGAACTAACCCAGAAATTGGTAGAATCTATCCTAGGAGGAAAATGGCAGAAGAAAACCCCTTGGAATCAGACTCTCATTTCATGGACAATTTCATGACCATGAGAGCCATAGTAGAAGAAATGTATAGAGAATTTAAGAAAGGTCAAAGTGAAGATTCTTTAACTTCCAAACAAGACAAAGGAACAAAAGAATCTCTTCTAGATGGAAATTCTGAAGGCAAAGGAAAAGGAAAAGAGGCTCCTCTACCCACACCTCCTGATAGCCCTGAAAATAAAAAGAAGAAAACATCTTTGATTAAATTAGATGTTAAATTTGATTTGCCTATTTATGATGGAGAGTTGAATGCAGAGAAGCTAGATAACTAGATCAGACAGATTGATGTGTATTGCAGGGTGCAGAATATTGATTTAGACAGGAGTAAAATTCAGCAGGCCAGCCTACGCCTTGGAGGAACTGCCTTGGTATGGTGGGAAGGTAGGACACAAGCTGACTTGAAGAAGCATGGTAAAATTCTTTCTGTTTGGAGTGAATTTGTTTCTACAATTAAAATGCAATTCTATCCACTAGCTTATATGCAACAAGCTATGATGAGTTGGCAAACTCTTTGCCAATTAAAAGGGCAAAGTGTACAAAGCTACACCCAAGAATTTAGAAAAAGAGCTTTGATTCTAGGCATTTCTTTAGACTCACCTGAAACATAGCTGAAGTATATAGGTGGTCTACATAGCTATTTAAGGCACACCATTCTCATGTTTAACCCTACTAGCATAGATGAGGTATTCGTCCAGGCTACCCATCTAGAGGCTAGAGGCAAGAATGTGAACCCAAAGATTGGGGGATCATCAAAACCCACTGCAAGCAAGAACAAGGAAAAGAGCAAGCAGAAATGGAAAGAGAGGAAGGCAAATTTTGTACAGAAGGCCAAACCTTCATGCACTCACTGCAAGAAGGATGGACATGATGATGAACATTGTTGGTCTTTGCATCCGGAGCTGAAACCCAAGAAGTTCGATGGCAAGAAGAAGAAGATTGTTGCTGTTATACAAAAAGATTTCGGTTCAGACTCAAGTGATGAAACAAAAATTGCAGCCATGGGTATAAAAGGTAAAAATTCTTAAGCATCTACTATTAATTCTACACAAACTATTGATAGTTAAGAAAATGAGAGGAAAAGACATGAGTTTTTTCATTTTAGAGTTATTTCCAAGCATCAAAAGATTGATACTTTGTTTGATAGTGGCTCACAAGTAAACTTAATTTCTGAAGCAATTGTAAAGAAATTGGGACAACTAACCACACCTCACAAGAAGCCATATACAGTAGGTTGGGTATGTGATAAAGCAAAGCTACAAGTGACTAGATAATGTAAACTTAGGTTTTCTTTTGGGTCAGCATTTGTAGATGAGGTTGAGTTAGATATTGTTCCCTTGGATATATGTGGGATTGTTTTAGGAAGTCCTTACTTGTATGATAGAAAAGCCATTTTCTGTAGAGCTAAAAATAAGTGTCAACTTGTTAAATATGGAATCGAATATATTGTAAGAGCTCATAAACTCAAGAATAATTATACTCTCATAAACTCAGGGTAGATTAAAAGAATTGTAAATTCATGCAAGCAATTTTTACTGATGGTTGTAAAGGAAAAGAAACCTGATAAAACAATTGTATTTGAAGGTTGTGATGCTAAATAGCAAGCTGATTTAAAAAAAGTTGTTTCAAAATATGATATCTTATTTCAAGAACCTAAAGGTCTACCACCAAAAATGGAAATTGTACATGATATTAATTTGCAGCAAGATGCTCCATTGCCTAACATCGGAATGTACATGTCATCCGCTTTAGAGAATGCATAAATCAAGAAGCAGGTACAGGAGCTGCTCGAGAAAGGGTTTATAAGACCAAGCACATCACCATGTGGATCTCCAATAGTGTTGGTGAGAAAGAAGGATGGTTTGTGGAGGATGTGCATTGATTACCAAGCACTGAATAAAATAACAATCAAGAATCGCTATCCCCTTCCTCATATTGATGATCTATTGGATCAACTGAAATAGGTTGTTTACTTTTCCAAGTTGGACCTACGTAGTGATTACCATCAGGTCAGAGTAGCAGAGCAAGATGCATGGAAGACTGCTTTCAAAACAAAGCAAGGGTTGTATGAATGGCTAGTTATGCCTTTTGGCTTAACTAATGCTCCTGCCACTTTCATGAGGGTTATGAATGATGTACTTAGGCCTTTTATTGATGATTTTGTAATTGTATATCTAGATGACATTCTTGTATTCAATAAAACATGGGAAGAACATTTAAATCATGTAAAGAAAACTCTATATGTTTTGAAGCAAGAAAATATTTATGTTAAATTATCAAAATGTGAATTTGGTAAAAACATCTTTGAACTATTTTGGTCATATTGTAGGGGGTGGTGAATTGAAGATAGATCCCTCTAAGATTGCAGTCATTCTAAACTAGCCTAAACCCAAGTCTGTTATAGAAATTAGAAGCTTCCTAGGGGCAACACAATATTGGAGAAAATCTATTGCTAACTTTTCCTTAATTGCAGCTCCCTTACATGCTTTAACAGGATTGAACAAGGTGTTTCAGTGGGGAGGCAAACATCAGAAAGCCTTCGACACCTTGAAAGAAAAAATTAGTATAGAACCAGTACTAGCATTGCCAAATCTTCAACAACCATTTGAGATCAAAACAGATGACAATGATTATGCCATGGGAGCAGTGTTGATGCAACATGGTAAACCCATATGCTACCATTCTAAGACTTTTAATTCTGCAGTAGTTAATTATCCTACATATGATAAAGAATTGTATGCATTAGTTCAGAGTGTGAAGAAGTGGAAACATTACTTAATGGGCAAAGAAACAATAATACATACTAATCATCAGCCACTTCAGTACTTGCACTCACAAACTAAATTGCAGCAATCAAGACACTATAGGTGGATGGGTTTCCTACAACAGTTTCATTTAGTCATCAGATATAAAAAGGGCATACACAATAAAGTTGCAGATATGCTGTCCAGACCAATCATAAATGCATCTACTATACTTAAGCATAACTGAGTAATGCATGAAAGCTACATTGAACAATATGCTCAAGATATAGACTTTAAAGATGTATATGCAACTTTAAGTAATGGAAAAAAGGTAGAAGAATTGGATTACTATGTTAAGGAACGACTCTTGTATCATTTGGGAAAGCTATGCATTTCACAAACAGAGAGAATTAACATAATTAGGGAGGCACATACTTCCCTGATATCAGGTCATTTTGGTGTAGGTAAAACAGTTGCACAGCTGAAAAGATATTGCTATTGGCCAAAAATGGATGAAACAGTTTCTAGATATGTAAGATGGTGTACCATGTGTGCTAAAAGCAAGCCCAGCAATAGAAAACTAGGCTTGTCCACTCCACTGTCAGTTCCTTCTCATCCTTGGGAAAGTGTTCCCATGAACTTTGTTTGGGGATTGCCAAAATCTAGAAAGGGACATGACTATTTATATGTTATTGTGGACAGGTTGAGAAAAATGTGTATTTTAATACCTTGTAATAAGTAGATTACAACTGAACAAACAATGAAATTGTTCTTTCAGCATGTTTGGGTGCATTTTGGGTTACCCACTTCCATAATATCTGATCGAGACTCCCGATTTGTTGGGAAATTTTGGTCAAGTCTGTGGGAATTAATGGACACTAGATTGAAGAAAAGCACAGTCTTTCATCCACAAACAGATGGCCAAATAGAGGTAGTTAACAGGACAGTGATCCAGTTACTCAGGGGTTATTGCAGCAAGCATCCCAAGCTTTGGGATGAACACTTATGTTATGTGCAACATGCTTACAACCATGCTAAACATTCTTCTACATAGAGATCTCCTTTTGAGACCTGTTTTGGTTTCATACCAAGGTCTCCCTTGGATTTTGTCTTTGAAAAAGACATAGCAGTTGCTAAACACAGTGATGTGGAAAAAGCAACCAGATTCATTGAACAGATCCAAGAAATTCACTAGGCAGTGCACGAACAGCTGGAAAAGAGCCAAGCCAAATACAAGGCAAGGCGTGATAAACACTAGGTGGAGCACAACTTCCAAGCTGGCGATCAAGTCTGGTTGTATATCAGCAAGGACATAATGCAAGGTGAAGGAAAGAAGCTGAAGCTAATAAGGTATGGGCCTTTCAAGGTACTCAAGAAAATTGGTGAGAATGCTTTCCACCTTGATCTACCAGCATACATGCACATCTATTCAGTAGTAAATGCAGAAAATTTAAGACTGTTTGAACCTTCATTAATTGAAGATCCTGAAGAGCAAAGTCAATTTCCTTCCATTGATGATCTGTTGCCTGAATACCTCAATGAGCTGCAGGAAGATACAGTTCTGGACAGGAAGGTGAGGACAACGCGTAGAGGGGACGTAGAGTACCTTAGAATTGGACTCAAAGGTTCAAAACCCAGTAGTGCAAAATGGATAGAGATTGGACAAGTGAGGCAGCAGTATCCTCACTTAAACAATGCTTGAAAACCAACTTTGGGTTGTCCAAAATCCTTTTCAGTGGGAAGGTGTGATCCAAATGGATCCAAGAAACATTCTCTGTCTTTAAAACTTAATGAAATCATGCCAAAAACCAAGGAAAAATCGCATAAGGAAGCCTTTCAAACCACTATCGAGAGGCAAAAACCTGTGAAATCAGTGAAAAGACAAAGTATTGGAGGTGAAACAGTGCAATACACAGTAGCCGTCAGATCTGATCGATCAACGGTCCAGATCTGCACGGCGGATCGCAATTGGCAATGGCCCTTGGCAGATATTGGTGGAATCCCCATAAGAATTGCGACGGTGATCAACGAAGACTTCATAAGATATGCGATAGTGACTGGCGGGGTCAACGAGAACCATCGATCAAGCACCCATATCGATGGCCCCCATTGCATTGCCAAATTGCAATCGGCAAATTTAAAGGAGTGGGGTTTATGTGTACATGCACATAGGCGATCCGATGGATCAAACCCGATAAACATTGTAAGCGATATTGCATGGATCTTGAGATTCGTAAAGCATCGTTTTTTATTTATTCGGAGTTTCATTTGTTAAACGAAATGCGAAGGGGAAAGCGCCGACACGATATGAACAACCCAAAAGGGTACCTTAAGGCTATTCGATATAGTTTCAATTCTGGAGGAAAATCCATTTATAATTCATTTTGCAGTTTTTAAATATTTATGAAACGCAAAGAGACAGAGCCATTGCAATTTGTGACAATTACAATAGGTGGACCCAATGGAAGAATAGGGAGGATTTAAGGACTTTTTGAAGTCCGATATATTGAGTTTTGGCAGACTTCTCTGTTAAAATCAATTTTCCCTGTGTTTAACAGAGCGCGGTTGTTTCAGGGGTTGCAGAAGCCCAAGGCACTCTGGCATTACAGAATGGGTGGCCACCTCCTCTCTATGTGTTAAGCAATGATTGTATAATGCTGGCAGAGGGATTCAAAGCGTGCAGAGGCCAGGGAGACTGAGAGACGGGAACCTGAAATGAACAGGTAGCATTGGCTTTAAAGCCACAGACAAAGAGCGAAGAAAAGAAGGCAGTATTGCAAGCAAATACCGAGACAGAGTTAGGACAGAGACAGAGAGCATTGAGGGAGTCTGTGTACTCATACAAAACTTGAGAGGTTCAAGTAAAGCTCTTATTATTGTATTCTGTTGTGTGTGAGGCTCAAATTGAGCTCACTGTTGTAAAAAGAACTCTGCTTGAAGACATAATAGAGAGGACGCCACTGAAGGTTGGACCAGGAGATGTAGCCCAAGAGTATTGGGTGAACTCCTCATTAAATTTGTTGTGTCATGTGTTGTCTATTATGTTTTGTTTACTGCTTCATTGTCTGTCCATTTCACAATCTTATCGATCCATTGCTTAAAATGACATAGACAAATCCATGCACATAAGTCTGTAATACCTTATTGTTGTCTTAGATCTCATTATCAGATCAAGGTGGATACACCTATGCGCTTGAGGGAAGAGATTTTGTCAGGTTTTTATGCGAAGATACCATCCTAGATGTGCCCATATTTGGAAAAATAATTCAAACAAGGTGTGTGCCATTAAAATTTTCATTGGGCTCGATTCCAATTGCACCCCATAATCAACCTTAGGATGAAGAACAGTTCCAATTTTCCATAGAGGGTTTGATGCCCATAGCTATATAAATAAAATTTATGGGAGGGGACATGATAATATGTTGTTATTATTTATTTCTAGTACTCCTTGTTCCATTCGATATCCTTTATTTTCTAATGTATCTACATTTGTGTTCAAATGTTGTAACACATGGTAGAATTCTATCTCTTCAAAAAGTTTAATTGTATTGATATCCTTTGCAGTGTCAAAGGATTATTTTTATTGTTCCTTCATGTTTCCATAACAAACTAAATTACAAGTAGGGAATCCTTAAAGACCATTAATTTGGTGATGTTCCTGGAAATTACAAGATATAGACCTTTCTAGAGTGCAAGGTATTCTACATGATTGTTTGTGGAAACCCCCAATCCACAAGCATATTGCAGTTCAATTTTTCCATCAAGGTGGAGAATGACCCCTCCCACTCCTACTAGCCCATATTTCCTTTTGAGGTATCGTAAAAAAATAAAGAGAAAATATTTATATTCTTGCACCAACTCTGAAAATCTAAATGGTTCATTCTGATATAAGGGATCCATTTTCTAACTAACATGTATTTGAAGCTACTAGCATGGTCTGATAAGTTTCCTACTTTTATCCATTGTCACTCTATTTGAGTTAATTTATTCAGCTCATAAGGTTTGTAACCCATGCTAGTGACTGCTTCATACATAAGAGATATTTCCTTGGTAGCCACTTTAGAAGGATCTACCTTTTCTTCTTTGAAAATTTCTCCATTTCTAGCGAGCCAGACTAACCAACATATATACTTTGGAAGGCTTGTCTAGCATCAAAGGATAAGAGATGAGGACTTTTGTGGCCATAGGTAATTATTTTTCCAATGAACAAACATTTCCAACCACAGTCAGAATAGCTTGAATGGGATTTATTTCAAAGAACACCATTTACTAGACTGTCGACGAGAAGGGACATTGTCTGAAAGCATGGGTGATACTTTCCTCCTCAACTTGGTATAGTGAGCATCACGAGGGACCATGAATACTACATTTGCATAGATTTTCATCAATTTATATATTTTGATGGATGAGGATCCAACAAAAAATGTTTACTTTTGGAATTCCATCTTTATTCCAGATTTTCTTCTAGAGATTTTTGTGGGTTTGATGACATATTCGATTGATGAGAAAGGTGTATCCCTCCATTATCGAGTATCTATGAGTTGAAATCAATATCCATGTATGTTGATCTTGTATCATTGTGGAGATAGGGGTCATCGCACTAAGATGACGAATATGTAAATCCCACTACAAAGAGATATTGTCAAGGAGGCAAGGACGAATCAATCCCATCCAAGACCCCTAATCATTCCAGCTAGAAATGTCTTTTAATGTTATGTATTCCTCCCACTGGGCCACTAGAAGAGAATTTGTTCTTCCATAAATTGATACGAACACCATTCCCAGATTACCATCCCATGTGATCAATAACTATGGGGGCTTCTTTTTGGCACAATTTTTGGCTTTTAGATCCATATCCCTCCCATTCTAATGTAACAACTCAGAGAACATGGATTTTCTTGAAGTACTTTTTAAGAGGTGTTTATTTCCACCATTCTTTAGATCCGGAGATCGACCTCCATACTATCTTTGCACCAAGTGTTAAATTCATCAAAAGAGGATATTTTATAGCCAAAGCCCCATTTGACTTTGGAAGTTGGACGATGTTCCATTTTATCAAGGGAAATCTCTTCTCGTTGTCCTCCCCGCCTTTCCATAAGAACATTCTAATAAGGCCTCCAATTTGGTTTGAGGTCAAAGCATAATATTGAAATAACATGGGTGATTAATTTAATTATTGATCAATGGTAATTAAATTATCAAGGGTGGAAAATCCAAAGACCTTGTCAACGTTGATCAAACCACAACGTTTAAATATGTGGGAAATGTCATGATCGAAAATGGTGTTATGCGTGTTTCATATCTAAATTACACAAAGAGCTAAAGTGTGTGAGAAGTTTCAGTATAGTGACGCGGAGGGAGGCTATGTGACTATGTTTTGGACTATATACATGGTATTCTTTTGAGAGTAGATTGCACGAACATATAACAAAAGGATTGATAAGAACGATGAAGTAAAAATAAGTTGAGTAGTTTGTGTAGGTTACAAATGTTAAAAGAGGTAAAAAAATTAGTGTTGTTTTTCTTTGTTAGTATATGTCGATAAAAAGAATTGAACTATGTTTCATATATGATTCTATGTAAGAGTCATTGATCTATGCTTGAAAATTAATGAAATGGGGATTAGAGTGACTAAGAAAGTAGGTGCTTGCAAAGAAAGGGGGTTGGTGCCTCCTATAGGTTAGTTCCTGCAAAATCTATTGTAAACTGATGCTGGTGCTTATGTTTACCTTAAAAATCAAGAATTATTGTGATTTTCCCCTTTTATGGGTTTCCACGTTAACATCTCATGTTCAAAAATTAATGTGATTGATACTTTGTTATGTTGTTGAATTTGTTTTGCTAGCAAGTAATTTTAAAAATTTACATAATATGGATTCAACCCACCGCGCCCCCCCCCCCCCCAACTACCCCCCTCAATATTATTTTGGTTTCTAACAATTGGTATCAAAGAAAAGTTCCTTTAGTAACAGTCTAATAACTGGAAGGTACATCCAGATTTGTAACATGGCTAGCGAGGATGGAAATACCACTGACAAGTCTCCTTTGTTCACTAGAACAAATTATGCAAATTGGCAGGTAAGAATGAGGACTTACCTAATGTCCCTTGGCGCAAATGTTTGAGCTACAATGTGGAATGGCTATGAAAAACCATATGTGTTGGTTGATTGAGAAGAAAAGCTCAAGTTTTCTTATAATGCTAAAGCAATAAATGCAATCCTAAGTGTATTGTCTGAATCTGAATTTTTCAAAGGCATGCATCGCTCAACAACCGAAGAGATGTGGGATAAGTTGAAGAACACATGTGAAGGAAAAAATAAAGTAAAGAAAGTAAAAATCCAAGTCTATAGAATGCAATTTGAATCATTAAATATGAATGAGGATGAGAAAATAACAAAACTTTTCCTTTTTGAGGATGAAATAGTGAACGCCATGAGAGGTCTTTATGAAACTATGAAGGATTCCATAGTAGTTCAAAAGGTATTGAGATCTTTCTGTCATATTCAATGCCAAAGTATTTGCTATTGAGGAGATGCAAAACCTCAACACATTAAAAATGGATCAACTACATGGAACATTAACTTCCTATGAAATGAGAACTGCAAAATGTAGATTCGCTATAAAGGGAACAACCTTTAAAGTAGATAAGAAGACCAAAGATAATAAAGAATGCTCAAGCTATGGATTGGATGAAGAAGAAGACAAGCTTGTCAGAAGGCTTAAGAGAGGATCTGACAAATACAAAGGTAAGTTGCCTTTAAAATGTTTTAACTATGGAAAAGTTGGCCACTATGCATCTAAACTCCCATACAAAAAGGACGATAGAACATGATAACAAGGTCAATAATAAGTATAGTAGAGTCAAGAAGGATAAGAGCTTCAAGAGGAAGAGCTTTTATAGCTAAGAGGATGGTAGCTCCTCAAAGGATGACAATGAGAAACTTTCTGATGAAGAAGGGATAATTGAGTTCACGCTCATGGCTATAGAAGCCCAAGTTGAAGAACAATATGAATGAGATAGGTGAAGAAGAGGTAGTACTAGATTTGGAAGGTGAAAATAAGTCATTGATTTGGAAGAAATAAATAGACTTAGAAAAAAGAATATAAATCAAAAAGAGTTATTGATTAAGTATGGAAGAGAAGAGCACAAATCTAAAGATTCATCACTTGTTCTTGTGAAAGTAAAGTTGGAGGAAGAAAAGAAGATTAAAGCTTATTCTATTACAAAAATTGAAAGGGGAGGGAAAGGAATGTGAGAAACCGGAGGAAGAGATAGTCTCCCTTAGAAAGGAATTAGAGAAAACCAAGGCTTGGTTGAACCATAACTTAAATTATATTAAGGGACCTAAAAAATTGAGTTAAATTTTGAGTGTTCAAAGATCTCCCCTCATCAAGACTACTTTGGGTTATGAAGGAGAGACAAGCACAAATAAACTTCAATACAAAGAACCAATTAGTTTCATTGAAGCACACAAAGAATGTAACAGCAATGGAATCCAAGGAAATGATGGAAATCAATAAAAACAAACAAAAGTGAATGAAAAGAAGGCAATTAAGGACAAAAATGCTCAAATTCGACAACAACAAAGAGAAGAAAATGATATCAAAGAAGTTAGAGAGATTAAGAAATCTCAACAACAACAAAGGAGTGAAAATTACAACAATTCGAACAACAAAGTGAGAAATGAGCAGAAGCCTTACTCTTTTCAAAGAGAAAACCATCAAAGAATCAAAAGATCATATCCTCACAGCCAAATTGCTCCCAGGTACCAAAACATATTCTATGGTTATTTTTATTCATGCATGAATTTTGGTCATAAGGTTGTAATTGTAGAGCCTATCTTAGAAATTATCGAATCAACAATAAAGGAAATGAATATTTTTAGTAAAAAATAAATAGAGATAGAAAATTTGTAAATCCACATAGGAATGATTCCAAAGACAAAAATCCTTTTTCTCCTTTTTTTATTATATTGAGTGGTCATAACTATGGACATAAAGCAACAAACTATAGAACCAAAAAAATCATTTCATCTCCTCATATTAAGAAAACACAAGAAGAACCCAAGACATGGAAGAAGAAAAAGGCAGAAAGGAAAGAAGAGTGTGGCGTTGTCTTGTATGACGAAAACCAAGGAAGCCATTGGTATGTGGACAACGGATGCTCCAAAGATATCATTGGTAATAAGAGTAAATTCTTATCACTAAGAGAAGATAAGACATATAGTGTTACCTTTGTTAATGATGCTCTAGGAAAAGTCAAGGGCAAAGGCACAATTAGCTTGGAAAATGGAAGAGGAAAGGCTAAGAATGTTCTTTTTGTGGATGGAATCAAACAAAATTTGTTAAGTGTGAGTTAGATGTGTGACCAGCAGTATGATGTTACTTTTTGCTGCAAAGTTTGTAAGATAAAGACAACAAGCATAGGCAAGGTAGTACCAAAGGTTGTGAGAACTTCAAATAATGTGTGTATGCTCAGTGAAGAAATGAGAAGTGTTATTTGAAGAAACTTTGTGAGAGCTAGCGATGGTATAAAAAGGAAACTTAAACTTTGATCATATAGTTAAACTCAACAAAAAGCAAGTTGTAAGGGACTTGCCAAAGATTTCAAATCTAAGCAATGCAATTTGTAAATTGTGTCAAATTGGTAAACAAATTCGAGTACCCTTTGACACCAAGGAAAAATCATTAGCCAAGCCTCTACAACTAGTTCATACAAACTTATGTGGGCCTTCAAGAACTTAAACTCCGAGTAGATAACCATATTTTATGTTGATTATTGATTATTATACTAGGTTAACTTGGGTTCCATTTCTAAAGAAGAAATTTGAAGCATTTGTTAAGTTCAAAATTTTCAAAGCTCGTATTGAAAACCAAACCGATTGTAAATTAAAATGAATAAGGTATAATAGAGGTGGGGAGTTTACCTTAAGATATTTTGATGATTTTTGTGAAGAAAATGGAATAAGAAGACAATTCTCAATAGAAAACACACCACAATAAAATGGTGTGGTGGAGAGGAAAAATAGATTAGTACAATAAACGACTAGAGAAATGTGTTGATGTCCTGAATTTTCCGCATCAACATTTGGGAAACCACCCAATCATAGCCCCAATTAGACTCTTTTTCATTCGGGATGGTGGTTTTGACTAGATTTGAAATTTGACCAGTGACCCCTATTAAAGGTGTTCCAATGAATGGAGGCTCAAGAATATAAGAACTAAAAGTGGAATACTTAAGGTGTGATAATGAAGTAGAAGCAGTAAAGTAAAATAAATAAATTCCAACTAAACTATGTCGTTTAATATATAACCCGGGTAAAGTTGCATATGTGAAATTGAAAAGATAACTCAATAACTAGAGATATAGATCCTTTTGCTAAATTGTTTAATAAAAAAATGTAAATGATAATCAATTCGATTAAATAAATAATTGAATTCATATATGAACAACATTCACATATAATATCTAATTAATAAGCTTACAAATGATAGATACAACAAGACAATAGTGAATGGTTGAATCTTTTAGTTATAAACATAAACAAACTTGAGCAATTCCAATCAAAAGTTTATGAAAGACAATCAATAATAGTACCAATTATGTTTTGCTTCGATGATACATGGAGTCAAAAGTGGTTCGATTTATATTTTAAAAAAACTAGTACAAAAGTGCAACTACACCTTCTCTTCAAAAAATTTAGAACCCCTTGTACTAGCTAAGAGAGTTTCTTAAAAAGATTACAATAAAAAAAGGAGATTTATTTCATCTCCTATATTTTCTCAAACAAACTAAGTAAAATAGAAAATCATTGCAACTATCAAACAAAGTAAGTAAAATAGAAAATCATTGCAACTATCAAACTAAAATGAGATTTAAATTGGTTGGAGAAGTTGTTGACGAAGACTCATTGGGGAATTTCCATTGTTGATAAACCTGTAGAAGATTTGCTAACTTAGGAGGATATTGAGGTTGAATATTAACTTGACACTAAACACCTGAACTTCCAAAATTGGAAACAACTGAGTAATTTGTTCATTAATAACCTTATTGACTTGAATCTTGACGTAAGGTTTAATTAAAAATTCCCAAATTACTTTGAAATTTATCGCTGGCAGTTGTTGAATCCTCTCGCTAAATTCTATCATGTTTCTTTGAGAAGCTTATTTAAGTTCCTTTGCTTCAAGAAGTGCTTCCTTTGTATACATTTTTACCAACTTTGTCTCTTTAAGTGACTGCGAGATAGACTAAATAAGAGAATTGTAGCGCCTCTCTGAATTCTGTACCAATTGCTTAACAAGACATATTTGGATTTTCCAAGAATGAAGAAAAACAAAAACTTGTACCTTACTAATTATAAGTAGATTAGGAGAATGTCTCTTAGGATCACCTTGCCATTTCAAAATCTCAATAAGCTTTCATTTTGTTTCATCATAATATTTCTCCATATCAGTGAAATGATTTATGAAAGCATCATGATGTTTCTATGTAGCTTGCACTTTGCCTAGATTATCACATATAGTTGTTGTGCATGATGTAGTTGTTGATTGATGCTTTGGGCTTCATGCTTGAATTTTGCAAGATCAATTACATTAGCTTCAGACATTTTTATCTGTTCCAACAAATCATTCACCTGAGTGTCCTTCTGTTTAATTTCAAGTTTGAATATTTCGGATTTAGTCTGTTCACAATCTTGTTCTAGTTGATGGATTTTCTCATCCTTTTCTTTGATGTATTTCCTGACCATTATTGCCTTGTATACGCTAGCATTAGCATGTGCTCCTGCATATTGAGCCAATTCTTCAAATTCTTCATCAAGTGTTGTTGACGATCCTTCCCAAACAACTTCTAAGGATGTTGTTGAAGAAGTAGTTGTTGTCAAGGCCCGTGTCTCAATTATCTTCCTCTTTTTCCTGCTCTTTCTTGCTACAACTTGTTTTTTAAGGGCTATAGAAGACTTCAATTGGAGGTATTCCTTGTATCTCAAACTGAGACATAGGACCAAGCTTTGGAATCTACTTAGAAGCAGGCATAGGTTTCTTAAAAATCAAATTAAGATCTGAAAGAGTAGTTTCTGAAGTGTTTAGTGGAGATAACTCCATTTGTTGCATCTCAGTATCCTTTCCAAACAACCTTGTCTCAACTTGTTCATTGTCTATCTGCTTGATAGGTTGTGAAGTTATGCTTTTAAACACATGCCAATCCTTAATCATTTTACTGCCCACTGTCTTCTCAGATATTATGTCTTTAAGATGATCTTTCTTAGGAAGATCAACATGAACTTATTTTCTTTTCTTTATAAGTGATTCCTTTTGTAGAGGAATTGTTTGTTTTGTGATTTTTTGTGATGCTGTCCCTTGTGCTAGTGGATTTTTTGGAGATTTTTTTGTACTTTTGATTTTTCAGGGGAGACACCTTGAGCCGAAGAGCTTGGGTTTTTTGTCATAACCGATTCTCCAATTGTTTGCCACTGAGTTTGTGGTAATGTAGACCTTCTGTTATCTTTGAAAACTATAAAATGTTAATAATAATTTGGAGATAGATCCTTGGCCCTTCTTAAAACTTCTTGATAAGTAAAAGCTCCTTTAAATATATCATCATACACAGAATCCTCATGCAAATATTTCTTCATACCAACATTAGTAGTAACCTTTTCAATCACCTTATGTGGATCATGGAGTTTCAAAGGAATGATTGATAAATTCAAAGCATTAAAAGGAATAAGCTCCTTTTTAGCATGCCAAAATTTTGCAAGAGAATAAATTCCAATCTAAACTAGGAATTCAAGCCATACTCTTTTCCATGTTATTTTAATGTGAGAGTAATCGTAGTTCTCATTATTTGATAAGCCACCTCTTTGCATAGAAGCTCGTCTGGTATATAAAGGGGTAGAGAATGAAGTAGGACGAGACAACCAATTACCCTTATATAATTGAAGTTTTCCTTGATATACCAATCACCAAATTTCTCCAGAAAATCCATGGCAGGTTGGGACATTCGAGGTGGTTTCTTGTTAAATAGTGACTAATAGAATGGAATGATGACATTATGGTAGATTTGGTAGGCAGGTTGGGACATTCAAGGTGGTTTCTTGTTAAATAGTGACTAATAGAATGGAATGATGACATTAGGGTAGATTGGGTAGAAATGCTTATAATAATTTTCTCCCCATAATTGGCTATGGTAAATTTGATTGGGAAGAGATTCAACATGTGTCTATTTCCAGCCCATTTCTATAAAGGAAGTAGTAAGACAAATGGAATTCATTATGTATGCAAACATATAAAAAGGGGAGGGGAGTTATGTGTAGCGATTTTATCTTTTGGAAAATTGAGGACATGTTTAGCAATATTACTCCATAAAATTTTGGCCCAATTGAAAATTGTGCCTTCTACAACTCTATTGTTGAGAGGGACCTAGTAGAGGGAAAATGTGAGGCATTCTTTAAGCCATACATTCTACAAATCATGGCATGAATATAGTTAAAATGAGAATTTAGAGAGGGAATGGTATATTGGCGACTAGGGTCTCTTCTCCATTCTTTTATCAAACAGACAAAGATTTGTCAACCTCTATGTATTCTTCTTAAACAAAACTCTCAACGAAAACAAGGTCGTATTCAATTTGGGGATTTGATAGTTTATAGATACCCTAAATACCTAATGGCTAGAAAGAACTGACTACCATGCCATGAGGACTGATGATCTATCATTTGGTGGTCTCAATGTGCTCCACAACACACCATATCATATATGTGTAAGGCATGATTCTTGATCTTGCACCAAATTTATGTAATTCAGACCTGGCTTCATCTGTTAGTGTAGGCTCTTGTTTCTTTATCTAGAACTATATCACATGTTTCCTCTTCTGTTGCATCCTCTTATTTTGCATCTACCAATTTTTCCTCCATAAGACTGTAAATGCTATCCTGGGTCGAGGTGGCTACTTCCATGGATATGACCGTGTTGGAAAATAAGAAGGATTTAGGGTTTTTATCATTGACATCTCGACCCATCAGATTGATGTATAAACGAATTTCTTTGATGTCTTCCCATATTATATGACTTAATAGGGTTTGTTGGGTTAACATGCTTCAAAGACTTGACAGGAATCATAGAATTGGCATGCTGCACACACAAATAAGATAATAAGAACTTGAATAAGGCATATGAATTCAATATGTTTGCAATAACGGTGAACAATTGTTTAACGTATGAAGAGTAAATTCATATTAAAATGATAGGACATGAATTTCAAATCAAAAGATGCGCCTATTGAGTTTGCAATGAGGAGTAGAGACCATGTGGAGCAGACAAATGTCATGCATAGATTGGGACATGGTTTGTTGTGGTTTTTGATGTCATCTCAAAAGAAACCATCTCACAAGAAACACATCCTCGAGTAATTTCTGATGATATATATCCGAGATGATGTGGAAGGTGGGGACTAATGAATGCTACGTGCACAAGTGAAATGTGGGCGTAAAAACATATGGAGAGTGGGTTATCTCGCGAGTAAAATATCAAAAGAAATAGAAGGGGGATCATGTTAAAACTTCAGAGAGGATACGCTCTGAGATGGGAATTGCAACGAAAGAAAAGGGAGCTTTCTGCCTAGGCAAGGAATTGTCCAAACGGTTAAAAGTGGTCGGAGTCTGGGCAAAAAAATTTCAAAAAATATTGTAGAGGCAGTGTTTGAATCGTGTTTTTATGGTGGAAATAGATTCAGCACCATCAAAAACGTTTAGGACGCCTAAAATTTTGAAGTTTAACAACTATAACTTGGATTTACAAAAATCATTGCCAGATTTTCTCTAAATATAACTAGCATTTCCATAACTTTCCAGGCAATTCCTCCGGCTAATTAGACTACTGCAAAGAAAAATATGCTAAAAGTCATCACGAAGTCTATCTTAGAAGAAAGAGAACTTGAGATTTTTTAGTGGAGTCACTTCAAGAAATGTCTGAGACTCAATCCTCCCAGATGACGTAGGTTGTGGGACCAGTAAAGGCACATGAAGGTTTACACAAATGAGTGCTGATATATAATATATATACATTGGTTATTTGAAAAAACTCGACTGCGGTGGTTATTGCCATTAGACCTTATTAGTCCCTGCCCCTTCCGGGCTAGCAGGGACTGTAGTAATCGATTTGAGTCGATAGCATTACTTTGGCACGATAATCAATAAACCTATTTTAACTTAAAACAAAGTTTCTTGAAATGCCACATGAACCAATATAATATTTTATATTTTCTTATGCTTTTAACCAATCAAAAAACTCTTCATCTTATTTGGCCTCAAAACGAGGTATACAGACTCAAAAGTTAGGAAACAATTGGGAGAAGTACAAGTAATTAGAACAATTTGACAGGTTGATGAAGTAATGCTATCTTCGCCTTAGCATTAATCTCCAACATTTAATGTTAAGAAAACTTATGACGAACTTATGGCGTATTTTGTTTGCAGGTTGGGTTGGCAGCTGTTGTGCATGAAGTGGTGTACATGTCTATGCAAAGTGGTGCAGGTGTTCTGCCAGGAGTTCCCACCCAGGTATAGCGCAGTGTATTTTAGGCACCGCCTTGCAGCGGATCCCATTGCTTTGATTCTTTCTGAAGATACGGAATTGTTAGCGTTTCTATATGATGGAGCTGCCGCGCTATGGACTCATGGAAGCACTGCAACACTGCTCAGAGCTAGTCCGACTTGTAAGTCCCGTGGAAGTAGTGGCATCAGTGACCTTCAAGTGCGGTAAGACTTCTTCAATTTTTGATAGCAGGTAACTTAGTTTTAACTGCTGCATCGCAAGCAATACCAAATTACCGTACGCTTCCAAATCTTTGTTCCATTTTTCAGCCTCGTTCTCGATTCTTATTCTCTGTTTGAATCACATATTATTATTGTTAAATTTGGATACTCTATAAATTAAATTATAATAACTATAATTAAATTATGTCACACTATAATTTTTTTGATAAACAAAAAGTGATATATATCATAATATAGAAAATATATATATATAAAATAATAGAATATATATTACTTATATATATATATATAAATATTATAATATATATATGATATATATATTAGCATACCTTGGATGTAAGAAATATTACTTGCCTGAACTTTGAGGATCTGAGGATCTTATCGAGCTCGGTGGGCACTTTGAACAATACGTTTTAACTTTGAATAAGCTCGCACTTTGATAAAGCATAGAAACTAGTCCGGGACATATAGGAACAGTTAAAAACGCGCAGAGACGTTGGGACAGAGGCAAAGGAGAGAGTCTATAGGGTTGAAGCGAAACTGGCCGTTAGGGGCTTGTTTGTTAGGCGATAGGAAGATCCTATTCAAAATTCACACTCCACAAATACTTTGAACAAGTAATTCTAAATCTGGAAGCAGTAGGAAAACAAAAGTAATTGAGTTCACAAGTTGGTATTGGCTGGGAAATTAGTTCAATCTTAGGGAATTGAGATTAGTCAAACCAATATTTTTTCGCATTTCCTGTAACAAACCCGCAGTAATTTGATGATGTGGCCATTTTCGAACACTCTGTCTACCAACAGGAACTTCTGGGGATCGTTCTGAGGGAAATAAGGCGCTAGCATTCATTTCTCTGAACATCTCTTTCCGTGGATCTTGCAACCACTGCACTGAGATGTTTCTGGCTTCCAATCAGATGTATAGTCTATCCAGATGTATAGTTTATCTGCACAAAATCAATTTTTTAGTTATAAAGTTTTGGATATACCGTGATTAGATATATTAGTTAAATCACTGCTTCAATTCCCCCACCTTATTCTAATATTATTCTTAAACATGACATAACCATAATGTGACCCTCAAATATTATTTTTGAAAATGACCTAACCATAATGTAACCCTTCAAATATTATTTTTAAACATGACCTAACCATAAGGTAACCTCATAATGTAACCTCATGATTGCGAAACTTACAAAAAAAAATCCAACTTTGCAATACAAGTAATAGTGGTTTCACTTAATATTGCTTACCTCTCCATTACAATTTGCAGGTCTAGCTATTTTCTGCAGCAAGGAAATACAGAGCACGAAGCCTCTTATCATTATTCTAGAATTCTTTATGACCTGATAAAACAGAAAGAAAGAAGGCAATTATATAAGAAAACTGAAAGCGTATTGGCGTTTAGTAATGCCCTCGTAATGCTTTGACTCTGAAGTCAAGAGCAATTGAATGTAAAAGAAAAGCGTAGTATAAGTCACAAAGTCGACCTAAAATTTTGTTCGGGTTCATTTATGTCTTGGAAATTTTAGGTAACTGCCAACTGGGGAACATAGTGGCCTGTTTCAGTAGTTGTAACTGTTATATATAAGTCTGAATATAAATCACACCATATAATCCGAAACAAAAAGAAGTCACACTTTCTCGTAAATTTAACAGAGGATTTCATTCAGGAGCTTCATCCTTCGTCTACTTCTTGCAAGAGCCAATCTTGGTTTTTTGCATATCTGTTTTACTCGGATTTCTCAACAACCGAGTTGAATTTTCTACTTGATCTCCTATTCATTTACCACGCAGAAGCCTTCAAAGCCGATTAGCAGGTCTGCACACAACCGGTAACTAAACAGAAATATATGAAAAAATACTTTGACAGCAACTGAGTGTCTGTCGCACAAAACTGAGCGAGAATCTGCATAAACCTTCGTTAAGGATTCTTCAGGGCATTAAAAACTGTTGAAGGGGAATGCTATAATCGATTCTACCATTTGACAGATCAGTGAACTTATTATGTTTAACACAACTCTGTAGCGTTATGCTGCCAAAGAATACAAAAATATCTAAAAGCACACAAGCTGCAGCATCCACCAGCCATGGCATATTTGGCTTCAATTTTTTCCATTCCAATGTCTTTACCAATATGCTGCGATATACACCCACAACCAGATTTCACAGATACATCAGCTACTTCTTTCTCAGAATAGACTAATTCTTTAGAAGTGGAACAATCCAATTCTATGACCAAAAGAAAGACAGTAGAATTACCTGGCTACGTAGGCTGCATTTCCAATTAGCGCAAACAGGAACATCAATAGATTTTCTGTCCCAGGTGGTGGCCTTGCTCCTGCTTCTGGAACTTGCTGCATCTGGTGGAACTACTCGCTTTGATTTTGCACCTGAAATGCCAGACTGTTTGGTATACACCTAAGATGGCCGCCGCTGGTTCAAGGTCTTCATATAGACCACGAGCAGAAGAATTGAAGCTAGAACTAGTTAGCATATTTGAGAGAGATAAGGGATTGCTCCATTAGATAGGTTTTTACAGTCGGGAGCTAGCTGGTAATGGACATTGGAGCCAACAGTTAATGGACGTCGCTGACAGCCAAGCTAACCAGCTAACCTTTCCACCGCCCGCTATAAAATGATTTCTTTATGCTAGAATAAGGAATTTGGTATGCATGCAGGTTCATGTTCAGCATGAGAGATACGTGGCCTTTGTGTTGCAGAGATTGAAGGAATGGTGGACTAACAAGTGGCTAGTGGGTGGATATGTTATGAATGATTGAGAGAACGAGAGAATTAAATAAATGGTGTTTGAGTTCATTAGCTCACGCAACGCACTAGAAGGTGTACGACCTCCAATCTATGGTTCTTCTTTCCCTGTCGTGTTTTGTTCAATGTTTGACTGTGAAATGTTTGAAGTCTTTACGGCGTTAGGGAAATGCGTCAAAAGTCGTAAGTTTTAATAATAATGTTGAAATGAAATGTATCGTGTTCCAATAATGAGCTCTCAAGTAGGTATCATATCTCAAATATTAAGATAACCTTATACATGAATCAATGGTTAAATTATCCCAAACATTTAATTTAATTTAACCATAACCATAATGATCATAACCTTTATTATGAGGCATTCTCTAAAGATAAAACAATTTTATAACCATTTTTTAGGATTAGTTATGTAACTAATTCTTGTCAATTAATTTTTGGGTGAATAAAATTCTAAAACAAAGCTTTGTAAGGGATTAGAGACTCTCCAATTTCAGGGATTTTTAACTGTGTAACACTAAAATTTCCTCAGAGAAATGATAAATTTTGCAGCTGAATGATCCCAAATTTGTAGTGTTTTATAGCATGTGGTTTTTTTCTCATGCAGTGTTCTTTTCCGGAATTTATTTTTCTTCATTGAAGTTTATGTATGATGTTGTAGGTCAATTCTCAAGATTGGTGCAGATTCGTTGATGTTACAACTTGTAGCAATAATACATGTTCGTTCTTCAAGAGGCCTTGATTTGCGTTCCATTAACTTCTATACTTCCATTTCATTTTATTTTGTTCACTATATTACATGTCCTAATATTGAATTTCTTCGGGCGTAAGTGAAGACCCTATGATCTCTTATTTATTCTTTATCATATTAATCTTTAAGGTAGTCTGTAATTACCATGAAAAAGGCCAGTCTACTGATTTTTAAATCTACGAGACTAAATAGGTATTGCATTCCAAAGTATTTGGTCTCTGGGCATTAAATATTTTAAAATGTTTTACACAAATTTTTGATGTCCTAGTTCCCTTTTATACAAGAACTGTCTCTAGGAGACAACAGGGGAACGTGCTCTATTCCCAAATAATTACAAAGTTAATTATAGTTATATCTATGCTATTTTCTTACTACATGCTAAATCAACGAGCAGGTGGAACGTGCTCTATTCCCAAATAATTACAAAGTTAATTATAGTTATATCTATGCTATTTTCTTACTACATGCTAAATCAACGAGCAGGTGGAACGTGCTCTATTCCCAAATAATTACAAAGTTAATTATAGTTATATCTATGCTATTTTCTTACTACCTGCTAAATCAACGAGCAGGTGGAACGTGCTCTATTCCCAAATAATTACAAAGTTAATTATAGTTATATCTATGCTATTTTCTTACTACATGCTAAATCATGCTAAATCAAACAGTACTTGAATTTTGTTACGAAGATGAACTAGAGTATATGGTGAATTAAAGTATAACTTGTGAATGAGGCAAATCATGCCTGCATAGTTAAAGTATTCCTTTCTTTGGCATTGTCGCTTTCTCACTTTTGATCTGCTAAAAGAAATGCATTGTAGAGCTGGTAATGCATTGCGTGCTCAGTTCTTGGTACACGTGGGCACAATAATTTTTCTTTTTAAACAATATCATAGCAACCCCGGAATTTCCGGGGCAAGAGAATTATTGGCTGGATCATCCTAAGTTTATAAAATATAGTATTGCTTTGCATGAAGGTCTACTACGAGATCATGAAGTTAATAAAAGTGATACCAATTTGGGGCAAGTGAATTATGATCCACATATTTTGAGGCGTTGTTGGTTATTTGTCTCTTTTGTTTATTATGTTTGCTCCAGCATCAACCTTGCAAGCAGATTCAACGAACAAATTGTTTACTAAGGTCGAAGCATTTCTGATCACGCTTTAAAATTTGTAAATCATGATTCTCGCGGGCCTTAAAATCACTGATATATTAGTTATACGTCTTGGCTTTATAGTACCTGGGACTACTGGAACCTTACTTCATCAACATGCACCAGGTCGGAGACCTACCGTCTAGTCCCTGTTGCATGCCTAGTTTCTATACATCTAGGTTTCAACTGCGCCTAACCACAGACTAGTTGCAACCGTTCCCTTCGTTTTTCCGACATTTTGCATTGGCAGGGACTTGCTGCTTGGCAGCCCCTCTTGTTTATTTTTTACTTTCTCACATGAACAAGGTTATAATTTTGCATTTTTTATTATGTCAATTCACAGGTTAGGGTTTTACCCTCATGCCCAACTTTCACTAGCTTGTATGTGGTGGCATGTTCCACCTTACTGGAATTGGTTTTCTCTCTGCGGAACCAGGTTCTCACTTTCATTCTTTTACCATTCGGTTTCAGGTGTTAACTCAGGTTATTATGGTTTTCCACCTATCAGTGGAACCCTATCACTTTCCTATCTTTGTTGGTAAACACCATCACGATCTTCAAACCCTAGAGAGCTCATTCTTTCGGGCTTGGTAATGACTTATATTGTGATTATTCTGCACGATTGATTGTAGAACTTTTGAATTTTTAATGTATACAAATAGTTTCCTTTTAATAAAAAACCCATATGGGTTAGGGTTTTATTGCCATGTTAATTTCTTTAACTCTCTTGCCCATGAGCATTTTTCACTATTATTGTATTGGTGTGTAATTTCACTGTTGGCATAATTTCCATATTTGCATTTTTATAATATATATTTAAATATTTTCTTGCATTCATGACCCTATATCGACTTGTAGTGTGTAATTTCTTAAGCTTGAGTTATTAATGTGATACTCTATTAATTATTATTCCCTTATGAAACTTTTGTTTCTATTATTGGTTTTATTAAATTAATCCTACTTATCCAAGGTTTTACTTCCAATAATCTTTTAATTACTGAGTATTTTAATTTTGTGATTGTACCTAATTCTTTGTAATTAGCAATGTATTTATCTATTTTTTAAAGTTGTAAATGGTTCTCCTTTTCCTTGCGACTTATAGTGAAATGGTATCGATAGTTACAAAACTTAGTATAATGATTCTTTCTTTTCCTTTCTAGTCTGTCAATATGGTTAATAGTTCTTTCTTGTAGTCATACATTCTCTAACTTATGCTTTTCTATTGCATATGTATTTATACAACAATTTCTTGTTCTTTGTTTTGTAAACATAAATCTACGACAATTATATTTTTGTAGTTTTAGTTTGGCATGGAGTAACAAATGCAGGCTTGTAATCATGCCTATGTACCCTCTCCAAACCCTTTCTTTGAGTTAAGAACTATCTCTAGGTTGCCTCTAGTCTATTGGTATTTACCTAGCTTGGCACGGGGACTAATATAACTCACCACAAGGCATTAATATTCTATTAATCTTATTTACATTAGATCACAACAGACCTTTACTTTCTTAAAAAAAAAATTATACCACAACAACTATAGAAATCATTTTGAAATCTGGAAAGAAACAAACATAAACATACATATGGCATTTATTTGTTTAAATCAGTTTAGACTTCCATGAAAATCACAGGGGAATAAAGATTTCTCCACCCAACTAATGAGTATAGGTAGTTTCTACTAGAAATCCCATTGATTTAGTTTTGCTTCCAAATCAGTTTTCTTGATAGGGACTACACCAAGTCCACCTAGGTCTTATATGACCACACCAGGTCCACCTAGGGATTATTTGACCACACTAGGTCTTGCCTATGGTTTCACAAACCTCACAGGTCTACCTGGGAATTCCACTGGCCAACCAGCTCAAGAATCCCTTTTCCTAACAATGTCTTGCCTCCCTCAACAACGTCATGTCTAAGGTATTCAAATTTAATTTCTTCTGTTGGGCCTTCTCCAACCAATCTCCAAGTCACTAGGTTGCCTCAGGATTTTTCCCTCACACCAACTTGGCTCCCTTTTCCCTAACTGATATGATTTATCTCTAGGGAGAGGAATAATTGTCTTCTAATTGTATAGTAAGTGAAACTTTCATTTAGCATATTTTCCCTCTATAATTTCAATGACTGGTCACAACCTATATTATTATTGAAATTTAAAATAAAAATAAACATTTATGTTTGTTACCTATTCATACAAGGCCTTCCCTATGGCCGATATTATTCCAAGTCATTTTAGTAAAAGTAAATTAAAATACTTACAATTCACTATGAAATTTAAGATTAAAAAAAAAAAAATACATTTATATTTTTTTACCTATTCATACCAAGCCTTCCATATGGACCATAGCTTGCTAAATCATTTCAGTAAAACTAAATTAAAATATTTACAATTCACTGAGGGGTATTACATCTCTCCCCCTCCAATGAAACACAATTGTTGGTGTTTGCTTAAGATCCTTTAGAACAGGCTGGGGTATGCCTCACGAATGAAATTTTCATCTTCCGAGGTTGCCTCTTTCGGGCTAAAGTGCCTCCACTACACTTTAACTTGAGTGATAACTCAAATTCTTAGCATGATTTATCTCTGATCGAGAATACACAGAGGTTTGAAAAGGAACTCTTTGTCTGACTTGACCTCCATTCATAGTCATCAGAGTTGTCATTAGTTTCCCATCAAACATTAATCAAGAAACATATATAAAATCATTTAAACTTCACTTTTTTCCTGTACATCCCACCAATTAATAATATTCGAAGGATCATATTGTACTTCTTTTGTATACAAACATGGAGTACGTTATTGAAGAATGTAACTAGGTTCAATCTTCATATTTATATTTGAGTCAAAGAATGAAAAATAGTTTATTATTGTTATTACAATGACTTATTAAAGCATGGGTTTCATGATTGGGTCATCATTTTATAGGTCAAATTCCCCATTATGGACTTCTAGGATTTATATTGCGTCATTAGAGTCATTTTTCCATTTAATGTGACCTTTCTCGGGATTTTGTATCATGTAGAAATATTTATTATTAAATCAAAAATGTATTGTGTCACCTCCAGACCAAGTCGGCCCTGTTACCCACCATTTTGTGGGTGATATCCCTAGGAGATTTTTTTTTCTCCAAGATGGTCCTCAACTAGTAGCCAACATCCCTTGCAGCCACTGGCTAGCTCATTGTGCCATTTCTCCTCCACCTGAGCTAGCCATGTGGTCTCTCACCCATCTGCCATGATCGTATGTTTGAAGGTGTGACTCCCGAACCTAAAAGTATGCCTTGTCATTTGATAATTGAGAATTATAGTTTGCTTATCATGGACACTTCTAAACATGGATTAATGGGGGGATTCAATAGAAAGAATGGGTTAGGTTTGTACCCTTGTCCCCTAGACCCCTTTTGGGTATTAACATTGCATTCTAATCCCATGGACCTCTTTTACTGACTATTTGGTTTTATGGATGGTATTTCACAGGAAACGTCGATTTTGGTTGAGTGGTCCCGCTCCCTTATCCACTTACATTACCCTCTTTCCACTCGCTATCACCCCATTCATCATTTCTCCCACTTGGGTCCACATTCCTCTAATGGGTCCACATAAGGTTAGCTTGCCCCTTCCCCTCGCCCACACCTTGGGTCAGACCTGGAATGATGCCCCAGAGGTTGATGCAACTAAAAATAAAGGCAAAAGCATATTTGGCAACATTCAGCAGGAAAATGTACCACAAAATGCAAAAGATGGTCGGGATAAACACATTTAGCATGTGGGAAAAAGCCAACACATGAGCTCTACCCCATCATCAGTACCATCATCTTGGTTCCTACAGGTTCTATGGGACTCCTTCATCATACAGGAACCCATGATTATCCCAACCCCTAGTGGGCAATGAAACAACCTATCTTAAAAGGGGGTATTCTCTGCTACAACTTATGCTCATGCTCTTACCCTTTGAGCCCTGAGAAATTAAACAAAGAAAATCATAAAAGGGAAAAAGGGTGCAAAAATCAAGGTCGGGGCACCTCATGTACCACGATTGATCCCTCCTATACATTATAAACCCAAGTGTCGGCTTCCTTTTTATTAGATACCCTTTTACCCCAGCATGAGGCCCAAGGCTGCCCCTTCTCATCCCCTACTCCATTCACCTGTTTGTTACATGCCACCATGTTTTGAAGGATGTACCTTGAACATGTTATCCCCTTTATAAGTAAAAACCACCTAATATGATACTTGGTTAACCCCATTTTGAGTTTGGCAGATGTTGGCACATCCTTAAGCCCATTATGGAAGGGAAGGAAATTATGAAGTCTCCACTTGTGGTCCATGGTTGGTAAGCTCATTTACTTAATTTCCCTAATCAATTGTTGTACTGGAAGGCTAGCTGATGCATTGGATCTTATGCAGGATTGCAGATGGTCTCCATCTTGGGTTTGGTCTCCCTATATGAGATTATAATCCTCTAGAGAGCTACATTGGCACACCTAGGGTGTGTGTTGAGAGCCATGGGCTCCACAACAATAGAAAACATTCCATGGATTCCTAAGGACGGTCAAAGATGCTCGAGACACTCCCATTGGACGAGGAGGATGCACTTGGTTCATCTTTTCACAACCAACCCCACAAATGTACCATACACTTGGAAGCTGACCCATGACTTTTAGGATGATGTGGCATCCCATACACCATCATCAGAGCCTTTGCAAATGATCTACATGCATCTTCGACTCATCTTGAGACCCATGAGGTTATCGTTGTGCGCCCACACCCACTGGGAGCACCACATGTTTATTGTTTGGAGAACAAGGGGCGAACCCCTTGTCCATCACTTTTGAGGGTCCTACTCTTCATTGAGGCACCCATGGACCTCATCAGGCCTCTTAGAGGGTCCTATGACATGCATATATTATTATTTGACCTCTTGAGAGGCTTATTCTTTCATTTGTGAGCTAGTTTGGTGGGATTGTCACCAAAAGTTAGATTATTAGAACATTATTTTATTTTTGGGGCTTATGTAGGCCAAGGAGGCTAATTCAAACTCCTAATTAGTGTATAAATACAATTGAGATGATTTCATTTTCTCATCATAAATTTGGATGGGATCTCTTCTCTCTCTTGAGAATTTCACACTTTTTCTTAAAGGATGAATTGGAAATTTATGACTGAATTTTGATGTGTGGATTTGGTCTATCTTATCTTGGAGCTTCTCTATTGTCAAATTATATATGGTTGGATATGTTATATTACATGTAAGTACATGTTTTCAATTCTATTCTTGTTTTAATTTTTCATATACATTAGACTGGGATTTTCGTTATTTTCGGGGCTAACTGCTACATGCATTTATTGCTTAAATTGTGGAAATTTGTCTTTATATAGCATCTATCAATGTATGGACCATGTAATTTGGATGAAATATCTTAGGGGTAATTATATCAACAAATTTATCTTGATAATCCATCAATTTTTTCACATCAAAGTACAAAAGATGCAAGATTTCTTCTCTATGACCTAGAAGGCTAGCGAAATAGTCTTGAGGCCTCCTTGACTAAGAACCAAAGGTCCTCACTCATATTTATCATAGAATCCATTATCCCAATATTAAGGCATTGATCTACCAAGAGGTTTTCACCTCAAATAAACTTCTTTTCACCTTTTCCTAGGTGTAGCCAAGTTGGATCACCCAGGGCATCATTTTCCCGGTGAGCTAGCCCTCCAAAAATTTTGATCTCTTAACCTCTGTTGCGCTGGTATCTCCTTAAGACCTCCTCCAATTTTGAAGCCATTCCGACGATGGATTTGTGAGAAAATCCAAGCCCTAACTCTGAGATCAAACTTTGGCCTAACATCCCCAAGGCTAGTACCTTATAAGATCAATTCAACATCTTTAAGTGAATATTATTTCCTTGATCATTTACCCTACCTTGTCCAGGTTAATAACATAATTGACTACTAAACGCTTTCCTCCTAACCTAGGTTGGGTCCACCTAGCCCCGTGTGATCTCATTCCTTTGAAAAGGAAATTCTTCAAGAACCATCCGGGATACCAATTTTAATAAGGATTTTAGGGATTGGGAAATTCTTTCACAAGTCATATTCCCCAAACCTAACCCTCAAATCTTCCCATCCTTCTCCTAGAAGACATTGTACCTTGCTTAGAAAGCTAACAAGCTTTATCCTTCAACCTCTTCTGGAGAGGGATCATTTGGATCACACCATATCCACTTATTGATTTATCCTTGATTTGTGATCCTTATCATACCAAGTCTCCTCCCATCGGTGAAATTTTGTAAATAGTAGGGAGTCTCAGCTGAGGTGGCAGTGGGCTAAGTCTCTATTGTTGCCCTTGATCTAGCAGTTTCCCCTTTAGGAGTCCCTTTCAGCCCCTTACTAGTTTGTGCGTAATATTTTGGTGTTGTTGTTGGGAAGGAAGAAGTTCTACCTCCCTAGTGAATCATTTAGGAATTGATTCATTGACAACATTGATAAAACATTCCTCTGACTACTCCACTCATTGTCCAATCCCCTAGTTTACTTGAAGGAAACAACATTCCCCCTTTAACTAGGGTTGCTGCAAAAAGGGGAGAGGGAACTCTATCGCCTGTTGGAACCACTCTTTTCCTTGAATTTCAAAAGGTCAGTGATCCATCTCCAAAGATGCCATCTAGTTCAAACACTGACCCCAAACAAGATCAACCCAAGATGACCAAGACTGAAAGACACTTGGTTAGTGTCTTTTCCCCTTTGAAATTGAGTGATGATCCCAAGCCACTACCTGAAAAATATAACCAATGGTTCCCCAAATTCAAAGGGGAAGATACTTGGATTGCCCATAGTTTTATTGAAGAATTTTATTGGAAAATGTCCCCCAGAATGATCTTTGACGAAGATAAGCTCATGATGCTTTTTTCCTTATCACTTGAGGGACAAGCAAGAGATTGGCACCTCAGCCTCCCCCCTTCATGCATACAAGAATATGAAGAATTTGAAGACCTATTCATGAAGAGGTAGTCATGAAATGCCCAAGGGACCTTCAACATCGAAAAATTCTACCAAATAACCAAGGGAAGGGAAGATGTGCAAGAGTTCATCCAAAAGTTTGATAGGGTAGTTAAAGATATACCTAATAATTTGAATCCATCTGAAGCCAACATCCTTGATAAATTCATAAAGGTAGTGTGTGGCCACCTCACCTATGTGTTAAGGGATAAGAAACCTTCCACCTTGGCCGAAGCTAAATAAATGGTAATGGAGGTTGAAGAAAACATATGAATCTCGAAGGTTGATATCAATGACCACCCTAGAGCTAAAGATGAAATCAATAAGGAGAAGTCTAAATACCAACATGAGGAAACTCTCCTTGACATTCTCAAAAGGATGGAAAAGTTAATTGAAGAAGCTAATGCGCTTGATAGGGTTATCATCAACAAAATCACTACCTTGGAAAGGGCCCAAAAATCTCGTTATATCCCTAAAGGAAATCCTTTTCCCAAAAATCAAAGTGAAGAAGATAGGGCAAGCTCTTCTCAAATCCCAAACACTTTGGCTCCAACTAATGTTGTTGATCCAGACTCTTCGTCTGAGGATGAGGAAAGTGAAGGGAAGGAAAGTGAGGGTGAACAAATTGGTGAGTAAACCAACCTTGTGGAATCTAACATCTTCAAAATTTTGTTGGGGGGATCATACACACATCCTCCCATTAGTGAGGTCACCCTTAAACATGAAAAATAAGAATATATTCTTAACTTTAATAGCCAGGGAAGATTCAAAGGGGTCCAATATTCATGAAAAGAAAAGGGAAAAGACCCCTCAAGTCCTAAGGAACCACCCAAGGAAGATTCGTCACCTAAGCAAGCCCTTTCAAAGAACCCATCCCCAAAATTCCTCCCAAGAAGGATCCCCCAACAAAATCCAATCCGAAAAAGGATCCTCCAAGGAAAGAATAAATCAAGAAGAAGGAAAAGGGGAAAGAAATTAAACTTGACATTGACATAGGGGTTTTCGTAGGAAATATGACTATACATGTTCTTCTAAAGGAGATTGTTAAGCTTCTCGAGCAACAACAACAAATTAATAAGTCCCTAGGAATTTAAGACGAAGAACTACCTAAAGAATTGCAAAACATTCATATTCCTAACCGAAACCCTTGGCATGGACCTTTCGTGCTTAATTTTGCTATCCATGACCTATTCTTACACAATTGTATGTTAGACTCAGGGGCTTCCACAAATATAATGCCTTTGACTGTTATGAAGCAATTGGGTATTAGCATCACTCAACCATACAAAAAGGTGTGTGGTTTTAATTCCAAACCTGTGGAAGTGGAAGGTATTGTTAAAGACCTTAAGGTTTCTCTAGCTAGGAATCATAATATGTCCCTCCTCATGGATGTTATTGTTATTGATATTTATGATGTGTGGGGGACGCTATTATCTAGGAAATGGGGAGATACTGTTGGGGGCCATGTTCAAATGGACCTATCATATGCAACCATCCTGCAATCTGATGGCACCCATTTTATCCTTTATAGGGAACCTACTTACTTTCCTCACATAATCAAGCTGAGACCTTATTATGAGATATGAAATGTCGAGAAACCTTCCCTTATTCTCCCTACTCAAGAGGTGTGTATCCTCAAGCGCCCAATATCTCAAACAAGAAAAAAGTGAAAGCTTAAGAAAGAATATAAGGTTGGGGATTTAGTCTTGGTTTATAAAGATCCCATACCTATCAGGCTTCATGGAAAGGTTGGGGATGATTATTGCTACATTGCCAAACTTAACAATGAACTTTGGCTTGAGATGGTAAAATTAAGTTGTAACACCTCCTTCCTTGAGACTTGACATTGTATCATACACATGGTAGAGTAGGATGCATTACATGCTGATTTCCATGTTAGAACTAATGCCATATGATATTTCTCATGATAGATAAATGCATATTTTCATTTTTATTTTATGTTGATTTTATGGCCTAACACACAGCATGTGCGATCATGAGACATCACGAGCATGCTTCTCCTTGTTTTTCCATCTATTATAGGTTCAAGTGACATGTCTATGGTAACCAAGAGAATGTTAGAGTTATCATGACCTCTTGTTCGAGTAGCTTCACTCACTTCTTTGAGATATCACTTCCCAGTTGGAGCCATATGTTACCCACCAATTTGTGGGTGTATCCCTAGGAGAATTTTTTTTTCTTCAATATGGTCCTCAACTGCTAGCTAGCAACCCCTTGCAGACACTAACTAGCTCATTGTGCCATTTATCTACCACCTAAGCCAGCCATGTGGTCCCTCACCCATCTTCCATGATCGTATGTTTGAAGGTCGACCTCCCGAACCTATAGGTATTCCTTGTCATTTGATAATTGAGTATTATAGTTTAACTATAATGGACACTTCTGGGCATGGATTAATGGGGGGAATAAGAATGGGTTAGGTCTATGACATTGTCCCTTAGTCCCCTTTTGGATATTAAATTTGCATTCTAATCCCATGGGATCTCTTTTATTGACTATTTGGTTGTAGGGATGGTATTTCACGAGAAACCCCAATTTTGGTTGCATATTCCTACTCCCTTATTCACTTATATTACCCTCTTTCCACTCATTATTGCCCAAGTGATCACTTCTCCCACCTGGGTCCACACAGGGTTAGCTCGCCCCTTCCCCTCTCCAACACCTTGGGTCAAGCCTAAAATGATGCCTCGGAGGTTGATGCAGCTAAAAAGAAAGATAAAAGCATATTTGGCCACATTCAACAGGAATGTACCATAAAATGAAAAAATTGGTTGGGATAAACACATTTAGCACATGGGAAAAGTCCAACACATGAGCTCTACCCCATCATCACAACCATCACCCTGGTTCCTATAGGTTGTATGAGCCTCCTTCATCATATAGGAACCCATGATTGTCACAACCCCTGGTGGGCAATGAATCGACCTAACTTAAAAGGGGGTATTCGTTGCTACATCTTATGCATCATGCTCTTACCCGTTGAGCCTCGAGCATTTAAACAAAGAAAATCATAAAAAGGCAAAAGACATATAAAGAGGGGTGCAAAAATCAAGGCCAAGGCACCTCATGTTCCACGATTGCTCCCTCCTATACATTATAAACCCAAGTATGGGATTCCCTTTTATTAATTACACTTGCAACATGTAGACCAAGGCTACCACTTCTCATCCCTTAATCCATTCACTTGTATGTCACATGCCACCACCTTTTGAAGGATGTACCTTGAACATATTATCCCCTTTAGAAGTAGAAATCACCTAATAGGATACTTGGTTAACCCCATTTGGAGTTTGGGAGACATTGGAACGTCTCGAAGCCCATTATGGAAGGGAAGTCCATTATGCAGTCCCCACCTATGGTCCATGGTTGGTAAGATCATTTACTCAATTTCCCTCATGATTTGTTGTACTTGAAGGATAGGAGCTACAAATGGAACTTTTAGAGAAAGGAAAAGGCTGAAAAGATATTATGGAAAACTAAAAGAAGTTGAACCAACTACATTTGAGGAAGTTGCTCATCAAGAGGTATGGAAGAAAGCTATGCAGGAAGAATATCAATCCATTATGAAGAATGGGGTTTAGGAAATTGTTCCTAGACCTAGTGACAAATTAGTTCTCACTTCTAAATGGGTCTACAAGATCAATACCATTGTTGATGGAAGCATAGGTAAGTAGAAAGATATATTCGTTGCTAGGGGTTTCTCTCAAAAGGAAGGCATGGACTATAAAGAAACCTTTGCACCTACCGCAAGATATACTACTATAAGATCTTTGGTTTTATCGATTGCAACAATAGGATGGAATATCCAACAAATGGATGTAAAAACAACATTTATGAATGGGACCATCGATGAAGAAGTATATATTG
Source organism: Pinus taeda (assembly GCA_000404065.3). Classification (NCBI taxonomy): domain Eukaryota; kingdom Viridiplantae; phylum Streptophyta; class Pinopsida; order Pinales; family Pinaceae; genus Pinus; species Pinus taeda. The sequence continues at coordinate 115,581 of APFE031109598.1, read as the reverse complement.
AATACCTTGAAGGCTTTGAAATAAATATCAAAGACACTCATGTTTGTAGAATCAAGAAGGCCCTGTATGGTTTGAAGCAAGCTCCTAGGGCATGGTATGCAAGAATGGATGCATACCTTCTAAGAATCAGGTTCTTCAAAAGTTTTGATGATCCAAGTCTCTATATCAAGGTTGTGGATGATGAGCCAGTCATTATTCTACTATATGTGAATGATCTATTTATTACAGGTGTTACAGGTGTAGAGTGAAGGATACAAGAATGTAAGAAGATGTTGGCACCCTAATTTGAGATGAAGGATCTGGGTCTAATGCATTATTACCTAGGATTGGAATTATGTTAGAAACCTGGGGATATTTATTCGGGGAAAGGAAAGTATATAATTCAGTTGTTGCAGAATTTTAGTATCATGAATTCCAAGCCCATGACTACTCTCGTGATCACTAATCTCAAGAATTTAAGAAGCTCTGACTCAAGTCTCGTACATCCTACCTCCTATCGAAATTTGGTGGGTTCTCTGATGTATCTGGTAAACACTAGAACTAGTATATGTTTTTCTATGAACATTCTTAGTTAGTTTCAGTTAGTGCCTTGCTATGATCATTGGATAGATGCCAAGCATATATTGAGATATCTACAAGGTACTATTCATCACTACCTAAAGTATGATAGCAAGGATGTCAATTTGACAGGTTTTACAGATTCTGATTGGGGTGGCAGCGAGACCGATGGAAGAAACACTATTGGTGGATGTTGGATAAGTAGAAAACAAGATCTTGTTTCTTTGACAAGTGTTGAATCTAAGTATGTGGCTGCATGTCTGAGTGGGAAAGGAGGTTATATGGTCAAGGAAGCTTTTGTTATATTTATTTGAAAAAATTCTAAGTCCTATGTGATAAATTGCAATAATCAAAGCAACATTAAGATGTATGAAGATCATGTGTTCCATGCAAGGATGAAGCATATCAACAATAAGTACCACTATATTAGAACTTTTGTACAATATGGGATTGTGAAGCTATAGTATGTTCCAACCGATTAACAAGTAGCTGATGTGTTGACAAAGTCTCTTAGTAATAAAAAGTTTGAGTATTTGAGAAGTTTTCTTGGTTTGGTTGATATTACTGATTTGGTTAATAAAAGATGTTTGGAAGAGACTTGAGGAGGCATCTTGTGTGATACAAAATTCTTAAGAGTAAATCTGGTTGACATATGTGTTGATTTCTAGATCCATAAGTAGGGAGGGTGTCATTGGTCATAGAGCTTTGACCTTGTATTACACACCTAGATCCTTGGGTTGATGGTTAGAAAGTAAGCCTAATGGTACCTAGAGAGGTTGAAAGATTTATTCTATCTTAGTCCCACCTGGATAGATTGCCCTGGTCAGGAATCTAGTCTGTGGCAACTTGTGTGCCGAAGTTCTTCATAGTTCTTGTGTTTTGAGATATTCCTTATACTTGTATATACATGTGTAATTTATGAATACCTCTGTAGTTAAGAGGGAGTGTTGGAGAATGTAACTAGGTATGGTCTTCATATTTATATTTGAGTCAAAGAATGAAAAATATTCTTTTATTATTATTACAATGACTTATTAAAGCATGGGTTTCATTCTTGGGTCATCATTTTATAGGTCAAAGTCCCCATTGTGGACTTCTAGGTTTTATACTGAGTCATTAGAGTCCTTTTCCATTTAATATGACCCTTCTTGGGATTTTGTATCATGTAGAAAGATTTATTATTCAGTCAAAATTGTATTGTGTCACCTCCACACCAAGTCATCCCTAACCTAATGAATTCAACCTACAAGAGGAAAATTTGACCCACATAAGAGGCTATATATACAAGAGAAGTTTGATCTATTTGGACATCAACTCAACAAGTTTGATCAACATCAAGGAAGTGCAGAAAAGTGCGAAGTTCAAGGTGAACAAGGAAGAAATACAATTCGAAGTTTCAGGGCTATCTCTTTTTATCTCTTATGTGAAGTTATTGAGTTATTTGTTGGATCAAAGATCTGCTGTTGGGAGGGTCGAAATTATGAAAGTGATGGGTCGAAGATTCTACTGTTGAAAGGTTGAAATTCTAGATTTGCTGGGTCGAAGTGTTGTTGTTGCAAGGTCGAAATCCAAATCAAAGTTCTTGGAAGGAAGGGTTGACTTGGTGGTTGGAGGAGTTCTGTGTCTAGGTTGAAGAGTCTTGGATTATCTCGTCTTTAACTACTAAAGGAAGAAGTTTCACTGGGTTATTCCCTAGATAGGGTTTTTTTCCCTGGCAGAGTACCTACATATAGTGTCTCTTGTTCTTGTGATCTTCATACACACATAATATGGTAATTGCTTGATGAAAGATAATATAACAAAGATATAAAAGAAACCAATATAATTCACAAGTATATATCAAGAAAGAGAAACATAACCCTAACTCTACCAGCATTGATTTCTCAACATACGTTATGTATATATATATGACTAGGCAAGGCCAATTGCTAGGCTATAGGTCTAATTCGAGTAAGTATTTGGAGAGGGCCACAAAATTGGGGAGACAATTTTGCACAACTTCCCCACCTCAAGGTGCTATTTTTAGATTTTTCCCTCACATACACAAAATCTCCCACCTTAAATTCTCTATAGGTCCTTCTTTTTTCTGCATAAGTCTTTTGTTGACCCTGAATAGCTTTCAAATTCATTCGTACTTTTCTCACAGTGTGCTCCATTTCTTTTAACATGTCGGGTCCCAATATTAGTTTATCTTCAGGATTGTTCTAATTAATTGGTGTCCTACACTTTCATGCATACAATACTTCGAATGGAATCATCCTTAATGAAGCATTATAACTATTATTATATGTGAATTCTACCACGTGGAGGTGATTTTCCCACTCAATTGGTTTTTGCATGACATATATCCTTAAAATATCTTCCAACACTTGATTCACCCGTTCAATTTTTCCATTTGTCTGCAGATGGTAGGCGATAATGGATTGTATTTGAGAGCCTATTCTAACAAATAGAGCTTTCAAAAAAGTAGAGGTAAATTTCACATCTCTGTCAAAATTTACTACTTTAGGTATACCTTGTAAACGAAAAATTTATCTCATGAATATCAGCGATTTGAACAATTTTATAAGTGGATTGTACAAGAGAAAAATGTGTTGATTGAGTTAGTTTTTGCACAACAACCATTATGGAGTCATTTTTCCTTTTAGACTTAGGTAATCTTGTGATAAAATATAATGTGATGATTTCCCATTTCCATTTAGGAACATGTAATGGGTGAAGTAAACCGCTGGATGTTGATGTTAAACTTTTACCTGTTGGAATTCCAATCATTTTGCTAGTTGTTTAGCCACATCCATTCTCATACCAAGCCAAAAATAATTCCTTTTTCAGAGCATTAATTAATCTTTGGTAACCAGGGTGGGAAGCATAGGGGCTTCTATGATATTCATCTAAAATTAACTGCTTGATAGCTTACTAGTTGGGATTTTGTTCCTATAGGTCAACAATTTATCATCATTGATGTCATATTCTAACTATTTTTTAGAGTTATTCCCTTCCTTCATTTGATGCCATAAAAACCAATATTTTGGGTCTCTTTCAGTTGCTTCTTTGATATGATCTGTGAAATCAAATTTTATTTGACTATATGTAATTTCATATATACAATTCAACCTTCTACTTAGGGAATCTGCCACTTATTCTCCTTACCCGTCAAGTGTTTTATATCAAAGTTTAATTCACTTAGGAAAGCTATCCACTGCACTTGTCGAGCGTTAAGGTTGGGCTTTTTAAAGAAACTAGTCAAGCTATTATGGCCAGTCATTAAAATAAACCTTTTTCCTAATAGATAGTGCCCCCATACCTTCAAAGAGCATACTACTGCTATTAATTCTAAGTCATAAGCAGAATATATTTTCTCTTGCTCCTTCAATTTATGAGACTCGGGCTACCACTTGACCTTCTTGCATCAACATGCCTCCCACCCCTTCCTGACACACATCTGTACAAACAACAAATTCCCTTTCTGGGTCTATTATAATTAGTATAGGGGTTGTAGTTAACAATTATTTTAGTTGGTCAAAACTATTTCCACATTTTGTTTTCTAATTAAAATCTTTCCCCTTTTTTTGCAAAGATGTTATGGGGTAAGCTACTCGAGAAAACCCCTCTATAAAGTGGTGATAATAATATGCTAGGCCCATAAAGGATCGAATATTTGAAACATTTTTAGGAATGGGCCATTCCATGATAGTCTTAATATTTTTGGGATCTATAGATATTCCCTCTTCAGTGATTACGCGTCCTAAGTATTGTTTTTGATCTTTGCAGAACTCACATTTCCTATACTTGGTGTATAGTTGGTGCTCCCGTAGGGTCTGCAATACTATCTGTAGATGCCTTTTATGTTCTTTCATATTCTTTAAATAAATTAAGATGTCATCAATAAAAATTAGCATGAACTTGTCAAGATAAGGATGATATACACTATTCATGAGGCACATAAATGTGGTTGGGGCGTTAGTAAGCCAAAAGGTAGGACTAAAAATTCATATTTCCCATAACGATTCATGAATGTAGTTTTGCATATGTCTTCTTCTTTGATACATATTTGATGGTACACTGAGCATAAGTTAATATTAGAAACTTGATTGAATAAATCATCGATTTTAGGTAGTGGGTATTTTTTCTTAATGGTTAAATTATTTAGTTTCCGATAGTCAATGCAAAGCCTTAGGAAGTCATCTTTATTTTTGAAAAGAATTACATGACCTCCTCATGGTGATACACTTAGGCGAATATATTTTTTATCAAGTAGCTCATGTAGTTATAATTTTAACTCAGTTAATTTTGGTATTCTCATACGATAGGGTGACTTGGATACTGACTTCGCTCCCAGGATCAATTCAATTATAAAATCAATATCTCATTTAGGAGGTAATCCAGGGATCTCCTCTGAAAATACATCAAAAAAATTATGGGCCATTGGCAAATTTTCTAAGGTTGTTATCTTTTCTTTAAAATTAGTATACCCCACTTGGATTACATAATTTTGACAACCCTTCCTAATTCATTTTCCTAACTGTGATTGGTCTCAGCTTCAAAGGTCTTTTTATCCCTTGGATTTCTTATCTAATACCCACTTCATTAATGAAATTGATTGTTTTATCTTTACAATTTACAAGGGACCAATGTTTTTCCAGCCATTCCATACCAATTAAAATGTCATAAGAACCTAAGGGCAACATGTTTAAATTTATTTTTATTGGTTGACCAACTATTTCAAAAAGACAATTCTCCACCTTTGTTGTCACTATCCTTTCAGCTCCATTGGCTAATTGTACCAAACACGGGTTCTTAAACTTGTTAGTTTGGAGATGAAACATTTCCACCACTTTAGGACTTATATAACTCAAGTTTTCTCTAGGATCTATTAAAATGGGCGTAACATGACTAGAAATTTTACCTTCAAACTCAATCATTGTAGGTTGATATTTATCATGGTAATCCTCTAGTGTGACATTAATTATAGGTAGAATTCTCACCATTCCCCCTACAATAGATGCCTCTTGAATATTGGCTGCCTGTTTTATTCTTCTGTGATAAGGATAATTCTTAATATAATGTGGTTCCCCACAACCCCAACACTGTAATGGGGGTTTCTGTGGTTGACCAAATTCAGGCTTTCTTGATGGTTCTGTTGGTTTAGATTCATTTTATAGTCGGGTCTTTTGCTATTTTTTCCTAGAAAACTTAGTTTGATGGTTCCTGTGTGAATCCTTGGTATTGGAAGTTTTTTCATTTTTAAGATTTTGAAGATTTTTCTGCCCTTTCTTTCATGTCCATGCTTTATTACCATCCCCTTTCTACCCCATATGCTAGTAGCATATCCGGGCCTTACGTACAACTTTGTCCATAGTATTAGGGTTATCAAACTCCAATCGTTCCTTTGTAAACACTGGAAGACTACTTATGAAACATTGCATCTAAGCCTTCTCCTCATGTATGTAAGGAATGTACCTTAATAAGGAAGTAAATTTCGCTACATACTCATCCAAGGATAGTTGACCCAATCTAAGATCATGGAATTCCTTGGCTATATCATTATAAAAACATTCATTTAAGTACTTATTCTGAAAATTATCCCATGTTATTCCTTGTTCATCGATTCCATACACTGCCTTGACCTCCTCTGACCACAAAGTTTCTTCTCCATGGAGCTAGTAAATTTCCAATCGAGCTTTCAATTTTTATCCTATTCATAAATCCGGAAATATTTATTTATATTTACTAACCATGCTTCAGCTGCTTCCTCTGGCTCACCATCAAATGTTGGAGGTTTATTTTCTCTAAATTCCCCTTGTAATTTTGTCTTTTGTATTTTTTGCCTTTTTTTCCTGTAAGTGTTTCCAAATTCTTCCTCATTCATCTCCTTATCCCCTTCTACCGGTTGGGTGTGACTTATTTAAAGTATATTGTCCTCTCTTTGTCTTTGTGGATCTGCTATGTTTATGTTATCAGGAGTTGCGACAAAATTCCGATGATTCCATCTGTCAGTTAAACTCTTCATTATTTGTTCATGCTCCTGGCACATTAGTTGTTGATTATTTGCCTTTAAATTGGCCATTTTTGTTCTCAATTGTTGCATTGTTTCCAATAGTACAACAATCGTGGTTCGAGGTTCTTCCCCCAACTGGACCCACATTTCTAGATTGGGCCCTGAAAAGGGTATTGAACCAGGCCTTGAAGGTGGACTTACCGGTGGTGTGGTAATTGTACCACTTCCCCTTCTCATCCTTCTTTCTCTTTGTGAAGCAGAAAATACAATTTGTTATTCTATCGGTTCACCTTGAATAGGCCACAGTGTGGGAACTGTGGCTCTGATACCACTTGTAACATACCAAAGTAATCTACTTGCCTCATATCCATAATTTTTTATTTATTCATGGAATGTTTATGAATGTTTATGACTAAGATGTGTAAGCATGGATCATCATACATTTGGTGGAAATTATTATTTAGTTTTCTAATTTATATATGGTTGGGTCGATTATCAAGTTTATTGTTTTACCTTCCCCGACATGGTTCTTTTCCAACCAATGTAGTTGAATTCACATAAGTGAATGTACATAAGGTTATTGTATACATGTTTATAAACCCCTTGAGGTCACTCATCCTACCCTCCGATGAAAATTATAATGATATTTCATACGTGGTATAGCTATAAATGGTTTGGGTCTTTAATTTGATAGACCAAGATATAACTATTAACATGTTCAATACAATCTTGTTATAAAACTTATATGATTCTTCTCGCTTGGTTGATTGGTAATATATTTATTGTAATTGCTGAACTTTCTAGAAGAACATTTGTCATAGATTGATTTCTTGATCTGTGTAGTCATGTCTTTGTAGCACTATGAGTTGTCAGTAGATCCACGACTCATCTTGTTAGGGTTTCAATTAACAATCATAAATTTTAAGGGTTAGTTATGGGGTAACTACCTCCCCCTTTTCGCCACACTTCACAAAGCTCATTCACACTCTCTGACTGGGCTCTAAAACCTTTAACAAACCCTTATTTGAGCTAGCTCATCATTTTGGATTTGCTATTGAAACACAACGACAATACATATATAAGACATTACAAATTTATGTTTATTATTACAATGCTAGTTTTAAGTTTTTTATTTTTAGGGTTATCTTCTTATATTAAACAAATTTCTTTTCAAGTTCCTAACTCTAAGAGTTGGAAGATTAGAACTAATCTTGCACTGTTTGATGGAAGCCAAAGTGTCTATGTTATTCTTCCTTATGCAAAGGTATTAAGAGGTTTCCCTTGCCTCAGGATTGTCTCGAGAGTTAATTAACATTCTTTTAATGGTTACTTTTTGTTTTTAATATGGCGCCAGACTCACTTCCGTTCAATACACAACTACATGTATACATTTTCTCCCTACTCTCGTGCTTACAATATTTATTCCTTTTTGGATTTATCACACGCACATGGTTATAATGTTACAATTTCTGTTATGTTAATTCATTACAGGTTAGGGTTTTACCGTCATGCCTAGCTTTTACTAGCATGTTTGTGGTGGTGCATTTCAACTTATTGGAATTTGTTTTCTCTATGCAGAAGTAGGTTCTCACTTTCATTATTTTCCCATTCGCTTTCACGTGTTAATTGAGGTTTTTAGGGTTTACCACATGTCGGTGGAACCCCCTCACTTCCCTGCCTTCATTGGTAAAGACCATCATGGTCTTCAAACCCTAGATAGCTCATTCTTTCAAGCTTGGGAACGACTTATGTGATTATTCTGCATGACTGATAGTAGCACTTCTGAATTTGTAATGTAGAATGACATTTTCCTTTTAATGAAAAACCCAAACAGGTGAGGGATTTTTATTGCCGTGTTAATTTCTTTAACTCTCTTGCCCATGAGCGTTTTTGACAATATTATTGTATTGGTGTGTAATTTCATTGTTGACATAATTTCTAGATTTGAATTTTCATAGAGTACTTTAAATCTTTTATTCCGTTCATGAACTTGTATTGACTTATACTATGTAATTTTTGAAGTTCGAGTTATTAATTTGATACTTGGTTAGATTTTTATTTCAGTTATTGGTTTTATTAAATGAAATCTACTTATCTTGGGTTTTACTTTTAGTGATCTTTTAATTACGGAATAATCTAATTTTGTGACTGTCTTTGAGTCTTTGTAATCAGCAACGTATTTCTTTTTCTTTCTTTTTTGTAAATGGTTCTCTTTTTCCTTGCAACTAATAGTGAAATGGTATCAATGTTTACAAAGCTTATTGTCACGATTATTCCTTTTTCGTTCTAGTCTATCAATATGGTTAATAGTTATTTCTTATAGTCATACATGCTCTTACTTAGGAATTTCTATTACATATGTATTTATACAACAATTTTTTGTTCTTTGTTTTGTAAACATAAATCCAAAACAATTATGTTGTTTGGGTATGTTTAATGTTCAGAATTAATTCCACGGTAGCCATATTTTTATGTCGACGTTTCAAGTCTATAACAAGACTTGTCATCAAGACAAAATTATGTTTTTGTAGCTTTATTTTGGTTTGGAGTCATCGGTGCGAGCTTGTAATCATGCTTGCCTACCCTCTCCAGACCCTTCCTTTGTGTTCATAACTGTCTCTAGGTGGCTGGTATTTATCTAGCTTGGACCGGGGGCTAATCTAACTCACCACAAGACATTAATATTTTATTAATGTTGCTTACATTAGATCACAACAGATCTTTACCTTCTTTAAAAAAAAATCATACCACAACAAATACAAAAACAATTTTACATATGGAAATAAAATAACATAAACATACATATGGTACGTATATGTTTAAATCAATTTAGATTGCCACAAAAATCACAGGGGAATGAATATTACTCCACCCAACCAATGAGTATAGGTAGTTTCTACTAGAACTACCCCCGAGTCAGTTTCACTTCCAGATCAATTTTCTTGACATGGACCATACCAGGTCCACCTAGGGCTTATCCGACCACACCAGGTCCTCCCTAGGATTTAACAAACCTCATAGGTCTAACTTGGAATTCCATTGGCCAACTAGCTCAAGAATTCCTTTTCCTGGCAGCATCTTGTCTCCCTCGACAACGTCTTGTTTGAGGTATTCAACTTTCATTTATTTCCCTTAGGCCTCCTCCAACTAGGCTCCAAGTCACTAGGTTGTCTTAGGCTATTTCCGTCACACCCTCTTGGCTCCCTTTTCCTTAATTGAGATTATTTATCTCTAGGAGAGGAATTCTTGTCTTCTAAGTGTCTAGTAAGTGAAACTTTCATTTAGCATCCTTTCTCTTCAATATTATTAATGAAACTTAAAATAAAAATAAACATTTATGTTTATTACCTATTCATAACAAGCCTTCCATATGGCCCACAGTCTCCCAAGTTATGTCAGTAAAAATAAATTAAAATATTTGCAATTCACTGAGGGGTATTACAATTTTTAAATGTCATATATTACTATGGAAGAGATGTTCTAATGTGTTATCAAGTTGATATATATATTTTTTTGAATTAATCACATTATTAGGTTTTACTAGTTCATCCTCAAGACAAAGATGAACCACAATAGTTGGTTGAAAACATCCACTAGTAAAAATTGATCATGTGATATATAGATAAATAATTAAATACTACTCACTATATCTTTCTATTTATAAAAAGTAGTTTGATGTGAAATTTATGGCCCTTTTGTGGCAAAATTTCCAATTCCATTCTGTTGAAATTGGCTCAAAATTAATAAAACTATAATTTTAAAATTTTTAAGTTGTGGAATTTAAATGCTTAGAAATTTTCCAAGACATTAAACTCATTTTCACATTAATACATACAATTTAAATAAAAAACATTACAATATATATTTTTTCATCATTATAAATTTTGGAAATCTATAAAACATTCGGAGACTTAAACTTCCAATTATTTAGATACACAAAAACTTCCTAACATAATTTTTTTGGCAATTATATTACTACCCACATATTTCAAAATTATATTTTTATTTATTATTAGTCAACAATAACACAGATTCTCCACATAAATGGGCAAGGGAAATGTTCCTTCACAAAAAATTATATAATTTCTATATTAAAATCTCAAATAATTTTTCTAGAAAAATGTAACAATGATAAATGAGAAAATAAAATCTAAAAAAATTAACATCGATAAATGAGAAAACCATCATTAGTTCCCTATTCTTTTCGTTCAACAATAATGCAGGTTCTCCACCTGAGTGGGAGAGGGAAACGTTCCCTGACATAAATTTACATAATATCTATATTAAAATCTCAAATAATTTTTCAAGAAAAAATGGAACAATGATAAATGAGAAAATAAAATAAAAATAAAAAATAACATGGATATGAGAAAATAAAATCTAAAAAAAAATAACATGGATAAATGAGAAAACTATCATTAGTTCCCTATGCTTTTCTTTTGTTATGTTTTGACAAATGAAAATATGAAGTTGGCATACCTTTATTTAGGTTCTAATTAAAGCCTCGGTAAAGGTAAGAAAATTATGATTTCTGATCAATAATTTTATATTTTTTTAATTATATATCTAAGATGTTAATAAAAAATAGGCTTTTATTATATTTTTATATATTCTTAATAATATATTTAAGATGTTAATATAAAAATAGGTTTTTATCGGTGTAATTTAATTTATAAACAAAATAATATATTTCAAGGTACTTTTTCAGTAATTTTAACTAAAATTTGGTAGAATTTTATAAAACTTTGAGTTTAAGTATTTTATAATTTTTACAATCTTGCTTGAAAGTGTATTGTCAGATTCCAGTGAAAAAGACTATTTCGTTTATAAGTTAGATTTTCTTTAATGGTTGTTCATGGACACTGAGTCACTGCTACATCCACAAAAATTCCAAGTGAAGGGATCTACCTGCCGGCCAAACTAGCAAAGCCTAACCCCAAAGGGCGTCAAGGAGATTTGACCTCGTGACCTCCCAATAGGTGAGATACCTAGCAACAGGGACTCAACAAATTGAGCTATCTCTTCGACCTTTCTATAAGTTAGACTACATCGACTTTCATAAGTTTATTTTAATGATTTTGATAAGATATATTTTGATTTTTTTGGATTAGAATTAGATACTACAATATTATGTTGTTTAAATTACATTTTTAAATAAAAAATAAATTTAATGTTTTAAAAAACTTTTAGAATATTTGGTGGTTTCAATTCTTTTTATATGTTTATTCATTCATATATTTAAAAAAAAAAATATTTATATTTTTGAGAAGAGTTCGGATTTACCACAGTGCTCATCATTTTTATATCGACGTTTCGAGTCGAAAACCAGACTCTTGATGATGAGTCTGGTTTTAGACTTGAAACGTCGATATAAAAATGATGAGCACTGTGGTAAATCCGAACTCTTCTCAAAAACCACCCCACAGTAATCTGCAAACCAATATATTTATATTGTTATTAATTTATAAATTTGTGTTTTTAAAGCAATTATTTTTTGTGGTAAATTTTTAATTTTTATAGGTGAGATCTTTTGGAAGCTTTTCTGGTCTAATTTCTCTAAAATACGACAGGAATTTATTGCAATCGCAAGCTTGATAGGTAACCCCGACACAATCCAAGTGCCCTAGGGGTTTTTCAGGGTGCATAATCCATATATACAGTGAAAAATGAGTGTAAATAACGCAAATCAAGATTTCACCTCAAAATTTTCCGCACCAAAAAGTACAAAAAGTAGCACTAAAGACAACTCCTATAGTAATTAGTTTGGCTCAAAATGTTTTGACTCTTAATTAATTTGCAATTTTTTTGAAACTATTTCTAAAGTTTACTAAAGTTTCAGTAAGATTAAATATTAAACTTACTTTTTAGAAATTGAAAATGATTTTTTGAATTTCTAAAAATTGAATTTCAACTAATTTTATGCGATAATGCTCAAATTTTATGGAGAAATCACATAGAGAACAAAGGGTCGACGCGTTTCGAACCTAGATCTAGGTTCATCATTAGGACCATGAGGGGCAAGACTAACTGACCAATAATATATAAATCTCAGAGATGCAATGGTAAATTCCCATAGAGAACAAAGGGTCGACGCGTTTCGAACCTAGATCTAGGTTCATCATTAGGACCATGAGGGGCAAGACTAACTGACCAATAATATATAAATCTCAGAGATGCAATGGTAAATTCCCAACGGTCAAAGAATAAAAAATAAAAGTTTTATAAAAAGGAACCTTTTTTTTGTAAGCTTGGTGGACTACATCTTTATCATGTCCAACTTCTCACCTTGATCGAGGGTAGCACAAGGTTTGATCCCAAGACTTCCAGTTCAGTGAGAATTCATTTCCACAACAAATTAAACTACCCCAAGTGGACTATAAAAAGGAACTTTAAAGGACAAAAGTCAAATTAGTTAATTTTGAATTTTATTTTAATTTATTTTATTTTGAATTTTAATTATAAAAAGTGATAGATTCTAGCAATTTATAATAATTTGTTATTAACTAATTTTGTATATTTGTTGTAGCAACTACAACCACCCTCCAAAATTTTTCCTGAGCTTCTTTTCATAGCAGCTTGTCTTGCTTTGTCAAGTTCACAAGCTTAAGTGTTTTGTTTGCACAAAGGCAGCGTGTCGATCATAACTTGATGCACTCCCCTCACAGGTTGATCACCTGGACTTTATCCAACTGTAGGCTTAGTAGCTCCCCCAAGAAATTGCGATTCTGGAGGGAAAACAATCTTCCTTCCAGAAATTGTGCAATTCTAGAGGGAAACCAACCTTCCCTCCACAAATTACGCAATCTTAACTGGCAGCCTGTTGGGCTCCAGAATTGCGCAATTCTGGCAGTCAACACTCATAGTGAAAATTGCGCAATTTTCCCTAGCAAGGCTGCTCAGCCCAGAATTTGCGCAAATCTAAGCAGCAGTCAACTGCTCTACCCAGAAATTGTGCAAATCTCCTAGGCAACCAGCCCAACTCCTAGCCAGAAATGAGCATTGTCTCCCATCAGTCGAACAACTTCTTGCATGTGTAGCTAATTTCACCGGTTCCCTCCGGGATCGAGCAAAACAGACTTTCATGCATGGGCTACTTCTCCCAAGGCAACATGCAAAGGCATCCCTTGTTTAAGGGATCTATTTTTTGGCAGTTGGAGGTTACATGCAAGGATCACTTCAAAAACCTCCCACCAAGTGTTGTATTCCCTAGATTTGTGGCATGCACGTCACAACCTCAATTTTATCAAAACTCATCAAACGGACGCTGCAGAGCTCATTCCTCACATCAAACTTGCAGCCCTACCATCCCACATCACATATAGGAGTTGTCGGCTCATTCAGCTCAGTCGTCTTAGGGTAAGCTCGCCTTCCATTTCTTATCTACATTTCTGGCGCTTTTTGTGTTTCACTTCATATGAACATTGTCTGCTTGATTTCAATGAGGGCTTGCTATCGTTTTAATACATACTAGCTTGTACTAGCACCGTTTCAGTTTTTGTTAACATCTCACTGTTGTCGCATGCATGAAACTGTTTTTCACAAACGGTCGCCGATTCAACAACTCGCCTCACTCACATGCATGTTTTTCCGTTTTCTAAATCTGTCATTCACCATTTGCATCCACAATCATTCACTTATGCTTATACTTAGTATTGCCATGCATTTACATTTCGCTTTCAGTTTCCCATCGGCAAGTCTGGGCAGCCTTGGCCTGGACTCTACCTCACCAAGAGCCTCACCAAGATAGCATTGCGCAATTCTGAGAGGGAAGGCTCTGCCTTCCGCCCAGAAATTCTCATTTCTGCCCAGCAGCTGTTCCCGAGGCCTGCTTTGTGCATCGTGAGTGACAGTGACTGTTGGCCTAGGAAATTGTGCAATGCAGTCACTGAGCCTACAGTCATTGCCAGCTGAAATTGTGCATTGCACAATTCCAATCAACTTCCTGACATCCCGGACTGTGCTTTGCGCAATCTTGGTAGTCAGTCTGCCGACCTCCCAGCGAAAATTGTGCAACCTTCATGATCAATTCCACAGGTATGTTGCAAGTCAGTGCTCAAGTTCAATTTGGTTTTTGACTAACAGGTTGATTTCCATGAGTGTTTCCATGTCTATAGGTATCACGGGTATTCATCTGCCTCTCATCAGCATAAGTACAATGGTTCTAGGAGAGCAGAGTTGAAGACACCTTTTAGAGCACACTTGGGGATGCGGTCGATCAAGTTTCTATGAGCCTCCCTACTCACGAAGACATCAAATTGTTCATAGACAAGGGAATCAAGATATGACATTAGTAACATCACAACGAGCAGCATCATGAACAACAACTGAAGGTAGCATACCAAATGAAACGACTGCAAGAGTTGTTGACAACACGGAGGCGAAACAAAGTTGCAAGCTCAAGCAAATTCATTAATGATGAAAGAAACTTTGGAGACTCAGGCTATGAGGTGATGGCGCAACATGAAGATCACACGAAAACAAAGAAGGAGTTGCATGTGTTGAAGAAGAAACTCAAGGAAGAACATGAAGCTGCACAAGCAAGCGCATGAATTGCAGCAGCAATAGGAATAGCATCGGGCGCAACATGCACTCATGGATGAAAATGCGCCCGTACAAGTTAAAGATCCATCCCAACAGTTGACATGGAGAAAACATGGTGAGTAGTGTTGTTTATCGCATGCAAGAGATTCAATAGCATGCATGTCATTGTGCACACGCATGCGATCCAACCCATTCATTGCACTCACTAAGGGAAAGACAAGAAGCAAGTCCAACTAGAGTTGAACATGTACTTCGGCAAGTTGATGTGCATGACCACCAGCACACACTTGAATATCAACACAAACACTATGCATCAGTGTGTTGTCGGTTCAACTGCACCCAAGAAAACCATGTACATGTTAGAAGACGAGTTGGATGAAGGAGTCATACCAATGCACTGAATGCAACGGAGGAAAGAGTTCGCTTCAGCAAGATGTCACCATGGGGTGCATGCACACCATCACAGACAACCAAGCTTGGCATCAACTCACCACATTCGCTATCACAAGCATGTCAAAGAGTTTGTCTCATCACAATGAACCGAGTTTTAGTGATGTCTTGCATGGCTTGCTCAAGCCATGTTGTCTCACATGAGTACATGTGCATTGTAATGTAACGTCATGTCAAGTGTAAGTCAAGTGTCAATAATTGGATGTAATAGTCATAGAGTAGATGAAGAGTCATGAGGATAGATGAAATGTCACAAAGGGAATGTCAAGGGTCACCCCACCGTTTGCTATAAATAGTCCATCATAACTATTATATAGGCTTTTGGTCAGCCAAGCTTCTGATAAGGCTATCTTGGAGAGAGCTTGGACAATATTGTAACGTGCCTTGACTTCTCCACTGCACAGAGCTAGTACATCTCTTTGGAGGAGCATGCAGATGTGGTTGTAACGTTCCACTATTGGAACTAGCGGGTGTACATGGATGTATTGTATGACTGGAACTTACACTTCTTAATAAACAGAGTCAGCATGTTTTCATGCATATGTTGTTAATGTAGTTGGAATATTCTGGTTGCTATAGCAATGTATGTTGTTTAACTTACGTAGTTGTGTATGAACTATTTTCTATGCAATTGTATGAATCTTGTTGCAAATGTGTTGTTGATTTAGCTATCACTTTGGATTGCCAGCTAACTTGCTTTCCATCTTGTGATGCATCTTCGCTCGCGTGTTCCCTTCCCATTCGAGTACTATTACAGGTTGCCAAGGGGTGCACTCATGTCAACCCCCATGTGTTAGAACCTCTCATGCACCTTCCTTGACTCATCGTAGCTATCACACCCTTGCTACCAATAGATTTATCTTACTTTCCTTTGTGCAAAATTGCGGTCAAGGCATTACCGTATGACCCAC
>APFE031109598.1:86922-98083 GCA_000404065.3 Pinus taeda | reverse complement strand
ATGGCTTCGATTCTGATCCATCCTCTCTCAATTTGATTTTCTCAAAAACTTCTATCAAACCGCTCCAACTGCAAGCCCAACGAGAACCTTGTAGATTCCAGCACCATTGGCCTCATGTAGCAGAAAACGAACAATTTTCGAAGCCGCATGAACAATTTTCTTCTGCTGAGTTTTGTTTTTAAATAGCCGCATGAATCTCGAACAATTCGTCAGCATGTTTCAAACCGGTAAATATCTCAAATGCACTGCGATCTATGGCAGTTACGTCACTATCTTCCACACATTCTCCTCGAGGTTCTTCCGCGTACGTTTGTTACACCATTATTTCCAGACCTAGATCTGTAAAAAGGGTGCATTGATCTCATCAGGCACTATAAACCCCTGGCATCAAAAAATCCCTTTGAAGCCAATATCTGGCTCTGATACCAGTTGTTAAGAAATTTACTGCATAACATAAATAATTACTAAGAGGAATAAATATAAAAATAACCAGCAACAACCATAAACACATAAACACAAATGTTTATCCGGGAAAAACCCAACCTAATAAGATCTCATTAGCATTGGCAAAACCCTAGCCAATCCGACCAAGTGAGCCTTCACCGCTCACCTCCAGGTCTTGCATTACAATGAATTCCTTCCATCTTTTTATAAGATCCATTACATATAATACCACGGGTAGAATACTATGGGTGCACAATACCATGTGCCCCAAAACCATCACTGTTTAACCTAGTCAACTTTGACTCTATCCTGAGTCAAGTTTACCTAACAGGCTTTGCATGAATCGGTTATGGGTTTTTGGTAGCACTTTCGTGACTTGTAGTTTCAAGCTCCGAGGAGCCAAATGAAATGCCTATCTTTGGGACTGATTCGAGTATTGCCTTAAGAAATCTGCCCATCCCAAGAAGAAACTTGAAATCGAGCCTCGTTCAACATTCTTCAGTGAGGGAGCTGCGTAATCTCATGTGGATGCGGTCATTGTCTTGACTGACTGCCCGCCATCCCCTCCTTCAACAGCTCCACCACTTCCGAGTGATGTTGAGGATCATGCTCACACACTTGTTTAGCTTTCACATCCTCACAACATCACTTCACTCAATTTTCACGCAATGTTGGTTATGAGTCCTTCGAGTTCCCATATGCATTTTGTTCCAAGAACTTCGTCTTCGTGCTTGGGTGTTCCTTTGGATGATATTGTCTTGTGTTCTTCCGTTCCAGACTCTTCACTTGTTGTGAACGAGGAACAAGCCACTGACGGAGTTGGTGTTGCATAACCAACATGCGTTGTCATTTATTAAGAGTATGAGTGGGAGCTTGAGCATCAACACTCGTCGAAGGATGACTCCATTCCGTCCAAGCCCCCTCTGTTCTTTCCTAACAACTTTGGTGAACCTTCCATCCATTATTTCGCATGTGTGTCTTCATCCACAAATGCACCTATTGTTGATCACTTGGAGGACACATCGGATGTTGGTCTGTTATTCGACAATGGAGAGGATAAGCTATTCATTGAAAATCCACTTGATCTTTCATTTGTCTTTTCCGGAAACACAGAGGATGATTTTGTTCGCTTTTCATCTACCCCTCTATTTGATTCATCAGATCATGAGGATGCTGATGAACTCATTTATTTTTCTAATCGTGGCTATCGTGATCCATTTACTCCCATATTTGATCACGATCATGACTCTATCACAATTGATCTTTCGAAGCCAACGGTTTATGATGATCTATATGATGATGAAGTTGAAACACCCAACACTGTTGAGGCACTTCAGCCTGAGATGATGGTTATGTCAGGTCCTCACTCTCTTGGGGTTAGTCTCACTTTTGATCATGAAGCTGTTCAATCACCCAAGGCTCCTCATCACTCATCTGTATGCATTGAAGATAAATCTCAAACATAGATCATACTTCCTCCACTTGAATTGAACAATCCCATCGCTCATGCATTAGAGGAATCTTACATTGCAAGCACTCATGCATGATGCAAGTTATCTTTGTTTCTTTCGTTTTCTTGCGTGTCATAGTCAAGAGTGTGCTTATGCTTCAAAGTTGCACGTAGTGTCACACAACACCATGATAAGTCCTCGGACTGCTCGTCATGCACTTGCACTCACTTATGTCTTGTGGGCACTTTAAAACATGAAGTGTGGTTGTATTCATTTTTATATCTTTCTTGTTTGCTGGTTCGCACAACTGGGTTGCTCGCAAACCAAGCCTTCACCAACATGGGTCAACCAATGCGTCGGTGGCTGCATTGGAAATATCACTTCATGTGATCAGTCCCATGCACCATTAGTGTAGTAGTAGGAGTAGTGTTTGCTTTTAGTTGTTTTATTGCATGCTTGTTTGCTTACATGCTTTGATTGTTTGTTTGTTTGTTTGCCTGCTTGTTTTCTTACTTGATTTGATTTCACTTTTGCTTCTTCTCTTGCTTTGCTTTATTGTTTTTTTGTTAGTTCGCTTGTTTCATTCGTAGGTTGGTTTCGCATGAAAGCATGTATGACTCTTGAAGCGAGTTGGGTGAAGTACAAGAGGGCTTGTACAACTATCACTACTTGGTTACCTGTCATCTTGCCTCTGTATGAAGAACTTGTTACTTTGAGTCCATGATACGTCGAAGGAAAACACGCATTTCTTGAAGTGAACCTTGGTGAAAAAACAACGCTTGCAGGCTAACTAGTGTCACCTTCTCTAGTAGGTTGTTTTTGGGTTAACCCTTGTCAACTCAATCAAGTAGAGTAAGGTGAGGGGGAAAACATTAATAGGCACGTCAGAGGTATAATAAACTACTTCTTTGCTGGAACAACCTCTTCTTCTCTCAATAAGTCGGGATCCCTCTTCCGCCTTTGAAATGAATAAGTGCTATGCATAGTTAAAAAAAAAAAATGAAAAAGGTGAAAGAAGTTTGAAAAAATGAAAAATGAATGAGACGAAAGAAGAGAAAGGTCTCCTATGTAGAGAGGTGATGTAAGTAACTTTGTCGGCGTACTAACTAGGCTCGCTGGCAGTGGAGCCATGCTTGTGTTCCTATGTGACTCCGCCAGGGTACTGTCCAGGCCTGCTAGCAGTGGAGCAACACCTGAGATGAAACTAAGACTCTAACGACTATACTGCTTGTGCACCCATATACCCCTCAAACCCAAATGAAACAACTTTTTCGCCTTGGCTTGGAATGTGTGTCAATCGAGCAAGAGTTTGGCAGATGCTACATCTTACAATCAAGCTAGTGTGAAACCAAGATGAGCTGAGAACTAAACAATAATTTCAGAGATGTTAGACTTTCTTTTCACGAACAAGGTCCATTCAAAGAGCTGGAGTTCTACCAGTGTGTCGCCAAGTGTTGTAGCAGCTACAACCACCGTCCAAAATTTTGCTTTAGCTTCGTTTTGGAGCCTCCCTACCAACTTTTCATAACAACTTGTATTGCTTCATCAAGTTCACAAGCTTCAGTGTTTTTTTTGCACAAAGGCAGCCTATCGATCATAGCTTAATGCACTCCCCTCATAGGCTAATCACATGGACTTGATCCAGCTATAGGCTAAGCAACTCCCCCAAGAAATTGTGCAATTCTGGAGGGAAACCAACCTTCCCTCCAAAAATTGTGCAATCCTCACTGGCAGCTTGCTAGGCTCCTGAATTGCACAATTCTGGTAGTCAACACTCACAGTGAAAAATGCGCAATTTTCCCCAATAGGGATGCTCAGCCCAGAATTTGCGCAAATCTGGGCAGCAGTCATCTGCTATGCCTAGAAATTGCGTAAATATCCTCAACAACCAGCCCAGCTTCTAGCCAGAAATGGGCATTTTCTCTTAGCAGTCAAACAACCTCTTGCATGTGCAGCTGAATTGACCGGTTCCCTCCGGGACCGAGCAAAAACAGACTTGCATGCACGGGCTTCTTCTTCCAAGGTAGCATGCAAACGAATCCCTTGTTTCAGGGATCTATTTTTGGGCAGTTGGAGGTTACATGCAAGGATCACTTCAGAAACCTCCCACCAAGTGTCGTTTTCCCTAGATTTGTGGCAAGTGCATCACAACCTCGATTTTATCAAAACTCGTCAACTGGACGCTGTAGAGCTCATTCCTCACATCAACCTTGCAGCTCTGCCATCCCACATCACATCTAGGAGATGTCAGCTCATTCAGCTCAGTTGTCTTGGGGTAAGCTCACGTTCCATTTCTTGTGTTTCATTTCTGGCGCTTTTTGTGTTTCATTTCGTATGAACATTATCTGCTTCATTTCAGTGAGCACTTGCTGTCGTTTTAATACATACTAGCTTGTACTAGCACTACTTCAATTTTTGCTAACATCTCACTGCTGTCGCATGAATGAAACTCTTTTTCACAAACGGTCACCGATTCAGCGACTCGTCTCACTCACATGCATGTTTTTCCATTTTTTGAATCTGTCATTCACCATTTTCATGCATGATCATTCACTTATGCTTACACTCAGTATCACCATGCATTCACATTTCGATTTCAGTTGCCCGTCGACGAGTTTGGATAGCCTTGGCCCAGACTCTACCTCACCACAACAGCATTGCACAATCCTGAGAGGGAAGAATTTGCCTTCCTCTCTAGAAATGCACATTTCTACCTAGTAGTTGTTCCCCAGGCCTACTTTGCACAATCTTAAGGGACAGTGACTACTGGCCCAAACAATTGCACAATGCAGTCAGTGAGCCTACAGTGATTGTCAGTGGAAATTGAGCATTGCACAATTCCAACACTCAACATTAAGGCTGGATTGTGCTTTGCACAGTTCCAGTAGCCAACTAGTCTCCTGGCAGCCTGGACTGTGCCTTGCGCAGTCTTGGCAGTGAGGCTCCCGACCTCCCAGCGGAAATTGCGCAACCTTCATGCCCAGTCACATAGGTATGTTGCAAGTCAATGCTCAAGTTCATTTTGGTTTTCAACTGATAGGTTGCTTTCCATGAGTGTTGTCATGTCTCCAAGTATCATAGGTGTTCATCTGACTCTTAGCAGCATAGGTACAATGGTTCTAGGAAAGCAAAGTCGAAGACACCATTCAAAGCACACTTGGGGATGCAGTCGATCAAGTGTCTATGAGTTTGCCTACTCACGAAGACATCAAATTGTTCATAGACAAGGGCATCAAGATATGATAACAATAGCATCACAGTGAGCAACATTGTGAACAACAGCGGAAGGCAACATACCAAATGCAATGAATGCAAGAGGAGGGTTTTTGACAACACGGAGGCAGAACAAAGTTGCAAGCTCAAGCAGATCCATTGATGATGAAAGCAACTTTGGAGACTCGGGCTATGAGGTGATGACGCGACATGAAGATCGCACAAAGACAAATAATGGAACAAAGAAGGAGTTGCATGTGTTGAAGCAGCTACTCAAGGAAAAACATGAAGCTACATAGACAAGCGGATGAGTTGCAGTAGGAACAGGAACAACAACGGCCGCAACATGCACTTACGGATGAAACTGCACCTATATAAGTTAAAGATCCATCCCAGTAGCTGGCACAGAGCAGACATGGTGAGCAGTGTTTTTTATCACATGCAAGGGATTCAACAACATGCATGTCATTGTGTGCATGCATGTGATCCAACCCATTTAGCACAATCACCAAGGCGAATACAAGAAGCAAGCCCAACTGGAGTTGAATATGTACTTCGGCAAGTTGATGCGCATGACCGCCAGCACACACTTGAAGATCAGCACGGACGCTATGCATCAGTGTATTGTCAGTTCAACCGCACCCAAGAAGACCATGCACATGTTAGAAGACAAGTTGGATGAAGGAGCCATACCAATGCACCAGATGCAACATATGCAAGAGTTCGCTTCAACAAGATGTCACCATGGGTGAATGCACACCATCACGGATGACCAAGCTTGGCATCAACTCACCACATTTGCTATCACAAGCATGTCAAAGACTTGGTCTCATCAAAATGAACCGAGTGTTAGTGATGTCTTTCACGGCTTGCTCAAGCCATGTTGTCTCACATGAGTACATGTGAATTGTAATGTAACATCAATTCAAGTGTCGATAGTTGGATTTAATAGTCATAGAGTAGATGAAGAGTCATGAGGGTAGATGAATTGTCACAAAGGGGAATGTCAAGGGTCAACCCACCCTTTGCTATAAATAGTCCCTCATAACTCATTGTATAGGCTTTTGGTCAACCAAGCTTCCAATAAGATTATCTTGGAGAGAGATTGGAGAGTATTGTAACGTGTCTTGGCTTCTCCACTGCACAAAGCTAGTACATCTCTTTGGAGGAGCAGGTGGATGTGGCTATAACATTCCACTATTGGAACTAGCAGGTGTACATGGATGTATTGTATGATTGGAACTTACACTTCTTAATAAATAGAGTCAACACGTTTTCATGCATATGTTGTTATTGTAGTTTGACTATTCTAGTTGTTGTAGCAATGTATGTTGTTTAACTTACGTGGTTGTGTATGAACTATTTTGTATGTAATTGTATGAATCTTGTTGCAGATGTGTTGTTGGTTTAACCATCACTTTGGATTTCCAGCTAACTTGCTTTCTAGCTTATGATGCATCTTTGCTCATGTGTTCCCTTCTGTTAAAATTGGAAACTAGGGCCAAACTCCATGTGGGTCATATTATTTATGGCAGTTGATATTTTTATTGGATCCCTCTCATTGGGAGGTGTAGGATTGATCTAAAGATCATCCGATTCCGATAAGTATTTATGAAGTTATGAATTTATTTATGTTATCGACAAATTATTAAGTCGACCAGCAACTTATGTAGGCTTAGAAGCCCAACAGTCATGTCTATTCAACCTCTACGTTTTAGTATAAATAGAAGAGGACTTCAAGCCATTTCTACACACACTTGGATCTCTTCCTCTCTCTACTTGTCTTTGGGTTTTAGTAGGAGGAGAGATCCTAAGGAAAAGCCAGGAAAGCCGGAAAGCCAGAACTACCGAAATAGCCAAAAAAGCCGGAAAAGCTAGAAATGTCGGAAAAGCCAAAAAAAACCAGAAAAGCTAGAAAAGCCGGAACTATCGGAAAAGTCAGAAAATCTAGAACTGCCGGAAAAGTCAGAACTACTGGAAAAGTCGGAACTGTCGGAAACGCCAGAAAAGTCGGAAATACCGGAAAATCCAGAAAAGTCGAAAAAGCCGGAAAAGTTGGAATTGTTGGAAACGCCAGAAAAACCGGAAACACTGGAACTGTCGGAACTACCAAAAAAGCTAGAACTTCCGGAAACGCTGGAACTACCGGGAACTGCCGAAACAGTCGGAGCATCTGTCTCCGAAGGAAGGCAACATGATGTATGAGATCATGGGCAGCATAATAAGCAGCATGATGATATGAGCATGGGAAACATAATGATGCATGATGATATGAGGATGGGCAACATAATGATGAATGAGATCATGTGCATGGGCAGCTTGATGATGAATAAGACCATGGAAGATGTAGCATGATGAGCATCATGAAGATGAGAGCAACTCATTCATCAAGGTTCAACACATGTGACAATACAACAAGGTATCACACAGTAATGTGCAACAAATAGATGAGATGCAACACTATGATAGGTGAACGAGTCACCTTAGAGAATCAGTTGAAGCAATATATCTTCAACTGATCTCATGCTGATGTCAAAAGTCAAAGTGATTGACTTATATTGTAAATGTACTATCTCTCTCACTTTCTCTGCTGAACTTTGAAGAACATAAAAGAAGAACTGATTAAGGGTTTCCCCACATTGGGGTTTGTCCCTGGCTAGCACCACATCTTGTGTCCTCTTGTCTTGGCTTGTCTTCTGCGATTTATATTTGTGTTCTATCTGCAGTTTACTTTATGCTGATGTTATTGCTAATGTGGAAAAGAAATTGAAATAAATTGCTCTAGCATAGAACATACCTAAAATTAACATGGTATCAAAGCTGAGGTGAAGACAATGCCCAAGCAAGAGTGAAAGAGCAATCACCAAAGACAATAGGGACAAGACAAAAGGATCAATGGGTTCCACATCTCTCTTCTAAGTTCACAAAGGGTGAAGTCGAAGTAGAACATATTATCAGAATGGCGTAGCAGAAGTTTCTGATGGCCCATCTAAAGATCACTTCATTGGGAAGTTTAGATCTAAAGGTGGAAGGAAAGGCGGATGCCTTGGTTGCAATAAGTTAGGCCATTATGCGAAGGAGTGTCCGAAGGTAATGTAGGTCATCAAGGAAATGGTCGACTCTTCAAAGAAAGCAAGGAACCTCGAATCACATTTATGTACCTGATCGCAAGAAGAACCTGATGTCCATCTTGGAAATGGAAGTCAAAGGTTTCAGGGCGACACTCATTGATGGAAAGGTATATGTTTGGAAATATAATTTTCAAAGACGTTTTCTATATCAAATTGCAGGAAGTCCACTGGGGACCATGTCCATTGTCATGTAGCACCGAAGGTCTGTGAGTCAGATGGTGATAAGGATGCCTGAATTCAAAAGGAGCATGAAAGTACATGTCTGAGATGCACTGAAGGAAAATCTTACAAGGGGACCATTCCCCTCAGGTAGCAGGTCCACAGGTTTGGAACAACCCAAGGGGTCTGAGATTCATAATCAATAATCTCGCATATGCAGGTGGAAGAAAGCCCTCTATGGCTTGAAGCAAAACACCCCCGGCATAGTATGAGAGGATCGATAGCTATCTGATAAAGTTGAGATTCACTAGGAGTGAAAAGGATCCAAACCATTCAAAGGTTGTGGATGTTAGACCCCTCATACCAGCACCTTATGAGGACAACCTACTTCTAACAGATGCATACCCTCTCATTTGCAGAAGTAAGAGGGAGTTGGATTCCAGATGTGGAATGGTGAACTGCAAGCCTATGAGTACCTCGAGGATCTTAACTTTTAGAAGTTATATGGTAGTGATGTCGAACCAGATTTGGGAAATGCCTCTGAATCTCATAAACCCATTCATGTTGATGTTCTTGGTGAACTTCCGACTGGACATATGTTTTGCAGTTAGCATGGTGAGCTCATATTTGGTTGAACCTCACTAGATTGGTGCCAAGAATCTTCTGAGATGTCTTCGGGGCACAATCTCCCATGGATTGAGATACACTACCGGAAATATGAAACTGCATGATTATTCGAATGCTTATTGGGCAGGCAGTATGGAGGATCACTAGAGCACTTCTTAATGTTGTTTCTCTTTGGATTCTACTTCAATATCATGGATGAGTAAGAAGCAGAAGTCGGTTGTAATAAGCACCATTGAGACCAGATATATATCTATGAGTATGATCTCATATGAAGCTGCCTGGTTGGGGACGCTCTTCAAGTGCGTTGTTTGTACCACTGTGATTCTCTGTGACAACCAGAGGTTGGATTCGATTATTGAAGAATCCCATATTCGACGATTGCTCTAGCAGATAGAAATCAGATACTACCTTATCTGGGATATGGTAAGTCTATGAGCAAGGAAGCTCCATTGCTATGAGATGATGTACAGGTTGCCACACTTTGTCTAAGCCCCGGGGGAAAGATCAAATCTGTGATTTTCCCGAACGAATTGGAGTCGTCAAGAGACCCTTGTACAAGGGTCCTATATGTTGTATACATTGAGCTCTGGGAGCTTTGGGGGCTTGTGGTTTTTACTGGAGAAATATATGACCACAGAGTGACTCACCCTCCCTTGGGAGTGCGCACTAGGAAAGGATGATTCGCTCTCCTGTGGATAGGATGATTCACTCTCCCGCGGACAAGATGATTCACTCTCTTGTGGGACAAGATGATTCGCTCTCTTGTGGGATAGGATGATTCGCTCTCTTGTGGATAGAATGATTCGCTCTCCTGTGAACAAGATGATTCGCTCTCTTGTGGGACAGGATGATTCGCTCTCCTGTGGACAAGATGATTCGCTCTCTTGTCGGACAAGATGATTCGCTCTCCTGTGGACAAGACGATTCGCTCTCCTGTGGACAAGATGATTCACTCTCTTGTGGGACAAGATGATTCACTCTCTTATGGGACAAGATGATTCGCTCTCTTGTGTAGCAGGATGATTAATTCTCCTGTGAGGTCTGGATGATGTGTTCTCTATGTGTAGCAGGATGATTAATTCTCCCGTGAGGTCTGGGTGATGTGTTCTCCATGAAAATTATGTAGTAGGATGATTAATTCTCCTGTGAGGTCTAGATGATGTGTTCTCCATGACGATTGTGTAGCAGGATGATTAGTTCTCCTGTGAGGTCTGGATGATGTGTTCTCCATGACGATTGTGTAGCAGGATGATTAGTTCTCCTGTGAGGCCTGGATGATGTGTTCTCCATGGCGATTGTGTAGTAGAATGATTAGTTCTCCTGTGAGGACAAGATTTATTAAGTTCTCCTATCGAGGCATCCTACCCATGCAATCTGGGACTCATGGGAAGTACCTCTCATCTGATCAATGAGTAGGGAAATGAGGATAGGGACCATAGTAGTATCGATGGATGCATCATTGTATCTACTGTACTCCCTATGCTAAGATGACCTTCATTAATTTGGGATCAATGATACTGGTCTGGGATCAGCGGTAGGAGTTGTACCCACTATGACACTGACTTCGGGTTGGTTAAGGACTGGTCTGGGACCAGTTGTACATACTCTGAGACTGACTTCGAGTTAGTAGAGTATTGGTCTAGGACCAGTGGTAGGAGTTGTGCCTACTATGACATTGACTTCGGGTCGGTTGAGGGCTGGTCTGGGACCAGTGGTACACACTCTGAGATTGACTTCGGGTTAGTGGAGAATGGTATGACACATTCTTGATCAATTCTTCTTCTTCATGGTTCAAAAAGCTAAGTTGAGTAGAGCAGAGCCAACAGAGCTCAGCAGAGCCAGCAGAGTTGAGCAGAGTAGAGTAGAGCCAACTGAGCTGAGCAGAGTAGAGTAGAGCCAGCAGAGCTGAGCTGAGCCAACAGAGCCAACAGAGCTAAGCAGAGCCAACAGAGCAGAGCAGAGCCAACAAAGCTGAGCAGAGCAGAGTAGAGCTAGCTGAGCTGAGCAGAGCTAGCAGAGCTGAGAAGAGTAGTGCAGGGCACTGATAGCAGAGATAGTACAGTTGGACATATGGATCAGCAGATGGAGTTCTCCCTAGTTGAGAGGGAGTGTTAAAATTGGCAACTAGGGCCAAAC
>APFE031109598.1:50969-84822 GCA_000404065.3 Pinus taeda | reverse complement strand
TTATATTAATTTAATTAATGATTGTTAAAAAAACATGATATTATATACAATTATATTAATTTAATTAAGGATTGCTTAAAAAAATATGATAATATTAATAAATACAATTATATTATCAATTAGAATTATTTTAATTTAATTAAAGATTGCTTAAAAAAAACAATGCGCTAAAATAAAACTTAAATCAACGAAGAAAGAATAAGGAAACTAAGGGGGGTAAGAACAAAGAGAAGGGACCCATGAGCTGCTTAACTTCCATTCATCGTCCCTATTAAGAGTTTTTCTCCTCTTTTCAATTTCAGTGACTTCTCTTAATTTTAGGTGATGGAAATGATCAACCGTCGCAAGGACCTTAGAATCCTCTAAGAAAATATGGTGCTTCGTTAATTCAACATGTTCGGCTAGAGCAGAGGAGTGGGTCCTACAGTGCTTAAGGTTCGCTCCGTGCTCCTGAATCCTTTGTGAAATGGAACGACCAATCTCACTGATGCAAGGGGTTCCATAAGAACATGGAATTAAATAAACACCTTTCATGCATTTGGGATCAATACGATCTTTGACAGATCTTAAAGAGCTACGAATGGTTTTAAAAGGTCTAAAGGTGGAGCTAATATTTTGCTTCTTAAGAATTCTAGCAATCTTGTCAGTTGTCCCTTGGATAAAGGGAAGCTGGACACTAGAGGCCACCTCAACCTCTTTTTTAGTTCTAGGTCCCTGACTGGCTTTTAAAAAGGCTTTGAAACCTTGCAACTTACTATAACCATTCTTCTTGAAGACATTAAAGAGATGGCTTTTCTCATCCATCAGATGGTCTTCATCAGAAACTTGAATAGCCCTGCTAGCTAGAGTACTGAGAACACCTAGTATTCTTATTGGAGTCGTCGGAAGAAGGGTTCACAGAAAGTAAGGGCGGAATTGAAGAATGCAGAGCTGAAGAAGATGGGGACCCGCCCGATTGCGAAGGAGGTTGACGATAATGCAAGGAATCACAAGGTCCGTCCAAAGAAATCAGTGATTGAAGATGACGGAGATGGGGAACCACCCGATTGCAAAGGAGGTTGATGATAATGCAAGGAGTCACAAGGTCTGTCCAAGGAAATCAGTTATTGGAGCTGCTCATCATAGCCACGGAGCTGAGGAGAGAAAAAAACCGGAACGGAGGAAGGAGAAAAAATGCTAGAGTATGTGGTTTAAAATTAAATTTTCAGAATAAAAAATTATTTAAATAAATAAAAAATAAAAATAAAAAAATCTTTAATCCCCATGTTTTTAAATAAATAATTAATTTTAATGGATTTTTTAATTAATATTTTCTTAAAAAAAATAAGTTGTTATTATGTTTGGGGCTTTTACTAACCATGGAAATTAGCTTATTTAAAAAAAAGCAACAATATTACATTGATTTTCCCCTGCTCATTTTCTTATTTTTACCTTGCTGATTTCTAGTATTGAATGGACTTGGTTCAATCATTTTCCTCAATAAACCTTACTTATATTATATATATTTGCAATTCAATTTTAAATCATGATGCAATATAATTTTTTTTTCTTTGGCTGATTTTTATTATTGAATGGACTTGGTTCAATCATTTTCCTCAATAAACCTTATTTATATTATATATTTTCACAATTCAATTTTAAACTATGATGCTATATAAAAAATAAAATTTAAGTCAACACTATAGTAAATAAGATTTTCTCTTTTGTCTTCACAATTTTAATCATAACTTAAAAATATAAAATAAAAATAAGTTTTAGGAATCTTTTGCACTCACACTTAAGCGTTTGTCTAGCTAATTTTTATTTATTGCATATATCTAGTAATATAGAAACCAAAGGCACTGAAACGAATTCATATGCAATAAAATATCCAATTTACTAATATCCTCGAAAATATAGCAACCAAAGGGACTAAAACGAGGAGGGGAGGAGGGGGGAGCATTCATAGCGGGAGGAGGCATGGTATGCTTAACATCTCTGCAAGTGGGAGGGGGGCGACGAGCAGGGGCTAAGATGATTGGGGGAGAGGAAGAGCCCACACGAGGAGAGTATGAAGGCAAGGGGGCAAGAGAGGAGGTGGATGACACATTTGGAGGAAAGTCGATACTCAGGTCCCTAGCAAGATTTTTGAGGGCGGACGAGGCATGGTTGCGATAGACTGAGAGCTCAGCAATCTAGCCAATGGCTCTCGACTTCTCCTTCTCCCGTTCCTTGAGATGGCAATCCAGGAGGTTGCAGAGAGCAGAGAGCATGGGCTAACCATAACTCGTCTTAGCTTCCTCAGATTCAGGCACTTGACGCCTCATATGGGGGGAATACCATAATTGAAGAGAGCAACAACAATGTTGTCATCAAAGGAGGTAGGGGGATGCCCTCTTCTCCGACCCCTGCTCGTGCGACACCCACAACCTCTGTCACGATTCATAGTAGAGTTGTGGGAGGCAGAGGGAGTGGAGTGGGGCTGAGAAGAAGCAGAGATGACATAAGGAAGATAAGCTAGCCTAGGAGACTAGGCTCTGAGTAAAACAACCAAGGGAATCAGGTGCAACAAGCTCATGTTGCCGAGAGATATACGCTTAGCGGTGACATGTGAGGCAAATGGATAGGTGTGCGATGACATGCCTCGATCGCTGCTAAATTTATTGAGCATTGAATCCACTAGAGGTTTGCTACTGCCAGGTGGGGAGTGTTGTTGGTTTCCCTGAGAGCGCATGACATTATACATGCAAGCACTAAGATCGATGGAAAAAATAAATTTAATGTTATGGAAAACTTCTTGAATATTTAGATTGTGCAAGTTTCATTATCTAAAACTATTATTTTTCACATTTCTAATTAACAAAATTTACCCAAAACTTTGTCTAAAACATTGAGTCCTACTTTGTTTATTATTCTAACACTTTTATTGACATAAAAATCTATTGATGCTTATTGAGTCTTACTTTGTTTATGCACACAAAAATTAATTTAACAAAATCTATAAAAATATGTCCAAAAACTTCTAAAAAATCAATTAGTTTTATCTACGCACCTAACATGCACATCAAAATAAAATTTTAAACAAAACTTATAGAAATATCTATTCAAAAAAACCTAAAAAAATCAATATTTAAATTTTACAAACTTCATTTAAAATCATTATTTTCCAATTTCTAATTAACAAAATCTTTCCCAAACTCCACTCAAAAAACATACTCTATTTCAATTATTATTTTAGTAATTTTAAGCTCCACTCAAAAAAATACTCTACTTTAATTTTTATTTTAGTAATTTTATCCATAAACCTAATGTGAGATTTTGAACAAAATCAATGAGATTATCTATCCTTTTAAACCACTAAAAAAATCAATTCGTGCAAAACTTCAAAACTTAAAACTATTTTTTTTCGAAATTTTAATTAATAAAATCCACCAAAAGCTATTCCCAAAATGTGGACTGCTACTCAGATCGCAAAGAAAGGGCAGTGCTAGTTTATGGGTCATTACTGCACGAGGTAGTATTGGTTGAAAATGAAAGTACAAATCGCAAAGAAATGTGTAGTGTAGTTTATGAGTCATAAATGCATGAGGTTGTATATATTTGTCGAAAATAAAAACACAAATAAAAATATAATAAATGATAATTTATGGGTCACAAATGTACGAGGTTGTATATATCTGTCAAAAATAAAAATACAAATAAAAAAATAATAAGTAATAATTTATAAATTATAAATGCACTAAATTATATACATTTGTTCCCAATAAAAATATAACAGATGGTAATTTATGGATATAAATGCTAAGAGACTGTATATACTTATCGTTAAATTATTAACTTGTTAAAATTGATTAGTAAACCCATAACTTATTATGTTCTCTAACTTAATTTTTACTTTTACATATTAGCTACCAACAACCACATCCCTTTTCCAAAAAGATCCTGAAGCCTTTGTTTACTTGTTTTAAATTTTGGAGCCTTTTAAGTAATATATTTTTGGTGGAATTTGCCTGAAATTTGAAATTCCTAAATTGTGAGCTCTCCCTAGTGAATGTTCTAGACATTTTTGAAAATAAAAATTACCAATTTAACAAAAATGATTTAACCAACACAACCTTTCACAATCAAAAAATGTAAAATAGTTAAAGATTGCCATTAGGAAAACGCATCGTCCTGATCTGATTTTTTTATTCGATAGCGACCACTAATATTGCAATTTGCAAAATAATTTGCAATTTCTGCACTGCGCGGGACAGCTTGTCGAACGCGTTATCAGACTGTCAAGCACACAGGTTTCATTTCAATCAATGTCAACTAAACTTTTGCTTTCATATCTACACGGCACACTGTAATGGAAAACTGTCAGACTCCAGAGTGAAAGGCCCACACGGGCATGGGAAATGACAATCCCTGTACCAAAGCCGAAAAAATAAAAAAACTAACTCTGCCTTACAGCTACTTTACTGCACCTAATCGATCCCGTTTTCTGAAAGCATTTATGAATATCAGATACAGATTGAGTGCCATCCAGCTCATTCGGTGCAGAGTGCGGTATTCACCGCCATTTGCGTATGTTTCTTTATCTATAAAAACAGGGGTCCCTGCAATTACCCCCAGGACTAAATTCATCTGATAGTATTGAAAGAAGAATAGCAGGATTTGCAGATAGCCAACAATGGCAGCAGTACAGAAAATGTTTGCTCTGTTGGTATTTTGTGTGATACTCGTGCAGGCAAGTTTGTCTCATGAAGAATTCTATTATATTAATAACATTAAGCAATCAGTTTTGACAGAAAATGGTTGTATTTTACAGGTGCAGCAGCAGGTTTTTGCTTCGGGGACAATGGAACGTCAGTTACTGCAAACAGGTATGTTGTTAAAGTTGGGTTCTTGTTTTATGGGTGTGAAGATTTTCTGGAATGGGTACAAGGATTTTCTGCTATTTTTGCTGGGTTGTTGCTTAAATTCTAGTTGGTGTAAAGATTT
This sequence comes from Pinus taeda, assembly GCA_000404065.3. Lineage (NCBI taxonomy): Eukaryota > Viridiplantae > Streptophyta > Pinopsida > Pinales > Pinaceae > Pinus > Pinus taeda. The sequence continues at coordinate 79,857 of APFE031109598.1, read as the reverse complement.
TGTTTAATGGATATACAGATTTTGAAGATTTTGTTCTCTGGATCCATGAAATGCAGGTGCTACTGGTAATACCACAGACTGCCCAACGCTGTGTGATGGGCGGTGTGCATTGGCTGGACGGGCGAACAGATGCCTTCAGTTCTGCCTTATATGCTGCGGTAAATGTGACTGTGTTCCCTCTGGAACATACGGTTATCCTCCGGGGGACTGCGACTGCTACGCCACCTTGAAGAACTCCAAAGGCGGGCACAAATGTCCTTGAACTACTACTACCACACAGTATTATGTTGCAAGTTCTGAATATATTCATTCTCTGAACTCCACGATTCGTTATGATGGCGGCGTTGCAAATAAAGTGTTTTTTCTGTTTTGGAAACCCAGTTATGATGGTACTGTCAAGGAGTCCTGTTGTTGTCTCTGTATTAAAAGCAATAAACACAACTTCAACTACTTGCGTTGAAAATAGTGAATAAAGGCACCTATTTGCATTCCACCTGCTTTTCTTGCCTCTGGGTTCTGACTGTACCTGTTTCTTTTCCTGTTATCCTTCTGTCTATCTTTACTTTGATCCTCAAAGACTCTTTGCTCCTACCTATCCTCAGCAAGAAAAGTAAAAGGCATATTAAACAAGATGACCATAATGGATAAATGGTTAAACTGGATTGCAATGATTTATGTAAAATATTATCATTTAAAAATAACGGCTTTGTCTAACCAGGTCACAATGTGGGATGGTTAATTTCTCACTGGTTTTTAAATTGTTTTTTAAAAACTCAAATGAATGGAGTCTAACAAGGAGGAGGAATTGTTTGGATGGCTAAAAGTGATCAGATTCTGGGCAAAAAAGTTTTAAATAAGTGACCAGATTCTGGGGAAAAAAGTTTTAAATTTTTTTGTAGAGACAGTGTTTGAATCATGTTTTTAATGGCTGAAATGGATTCAGCACCATCAAAGCTGTCTAGAACACTTGAAATTTTGAAGTTTAACAACTATAACTTAGATTTACAAAAATCTTTGCCAGATTTTCTCTAAATATAATCAAAAATTCTATAAACTATGACTATGCTCAAATAAAATACCGAGAAATTCATTAAACTATGACTATGCTCAAATGAAATATGGAGAAATTCTTCTCGTTGGAATTTGGCCAGAAATCAGATTGTGCGAGTGGTTAAATTGTTTTTTAAAAACTCAAATAAAATGGGGTAACCACCCTTAGATGAACGTTTATTACTCAAGAGTTTAAATTGTGTTTTAAAGGCTGAAATATATTCAACATCATTAAAAAAATCTGAGGAGACTTATTTCTTTGGGTACTCATTTCAGTACCATCAAAACTTTGTCATCAAAACTTTGGCACCCAAAATTATCAAAAACTTCCGGAAACCATATAAATATTTTATTGCAATCAAGTTCACAAAATAGCAAAGATAATAGGTACCATTTCAACACCATGAGAAACCCTGGTGCTCAAAATCAACCATGGTCAGAAACTTCAAAACTTTGTCATCAAAACTTTGGCACCCAAAATTATCAAAAACTTCCGGAAACCATATAAATATTTTATTGCAATCAAGTTCACAAAATAGCAAAGATAATAGGTACCATTTCAACACCATGAGAAACCCTGGTGCTCAAAATCAACCATGGTCAGAAACTTCTTGAAAAAATATGGAATTTTTATTGCAAACAGTTTCACAAAATAGCAAGGATAGTGAATGGGCGAGGAAATTTTGATTAAAGTATATTAATCAAAATAGTATGGATAGTGAGTGAGCAAACTTAGATAAATTTAAGTATATTAAACAAAATAGTAAGAATAGTGAAAGGGTGAGGAGGTATATTAAAGAAATATAATGAGAGTAAATTGGCTAATTGGATCGGACTTGTTTGTTTTTTAGATTATTAAATAATAATATGTTGTTTTTTTAATGATATTGGAATTTGGAAAAATATTATTAATTTTATTTAAAAATTAATTTTTTTTTTTATAAAGAGTAGTTTTGAAATTTTAAAAATTTTAGTTAGTTGTGGTTAAATTTTGATTTATATTGTTTAGATTGGAGTTTTTGGAGATTTCTAAAAAATTAGTTTTTATTTGTGGTCAAATTTTGATTTGTGTTGTTTAAATTGGTTCGTTGAGTGAATATATGAATTCAAATTTTGATTTGTGTTGTTTAAATTGGTTCGTTGAGTGAATATATGAATTCAGCGTCTTCAAAAACTTTGGGGACTTAGATTGCGAAGAATTTATTTGTTAAACTTGTGATTTCAATTGGAAAATTTGTGATTTCAATCAGAAAATAAATCAGAAAACTTTTTTAAAAATTGCATTTTAAAAACGATGTAGTCTAATTTATAAATGAGAACCAATTAAAAAAAAAAAAAAAAAAAAATCGCACTTAAAAAAGATGTAGTCTTAACTTATAAATGAAATAGACAAATTTACCTTTTTTCACAACATTTTTTTATGGGTAATTTTAATCAAAATCAGAGAGATTTTTAAAAATTTGAGTTTAAAATGTTTAATTTGCATAATTTCAGTGTCACAAATATATTTCAAACAACAAAAATTTTTGAAATTATATTGCTAGTTTTTAATGAATTTAGTGAAAAAACTATTTAAAACTATAAATTAAACTATACTTTTAAAAACTACTTTTTTTCCCTAATATAATTTAAAAATCTACAAAAACAATTATAAAATTATAAATTTTCATTTTCAATTAAATAAATCTTTAATAAATTTTAAATAAAAAACATAATCTCACTTAAAATTATAGCAGTAGTCTATAACGCAACTTTTTAAAAGCTTTTTCGGCGGATTTTCCCGGTCAAAATCCGGCAACAATTCATTGGAATCTCAAGTTTGATAGCTAGTTTCTGCACAATCAATGGCTCCCAGAGGTTTTTCTGGGCGCTGAATCCAAATATGCAGTTAAAAAACCATTTTAACTGTTAAAAATCAAGATTTAACATCATTTCTTCCGCCAGATTCCATCACCGGAATCTCCAAAAAATCACATTATAGACAACTCCAAAATTATATTCTGAAATTCTAAAATATTGAAAAATTAAACCACTTTATAAAATACGTAGCACATAAACCCAAAAGAAAACAAAACGTGTTGCGTCACTGGTGCCAATACAATATACACATAAATCCAAAAGAAAACAAAACGTGTTGCATCACTGTTGCCAATGCAAATATACTCCTGCTATTAACGATGGTAGATTCGCAAGGAGTAGAACGGGCACAATCTTCTATGCGTGGAGACAAGGTGGGAAAGTCCAATAATAATAATAATAAAGGGAAGTCTTTATTTCCAAATTTTATTTCAAACCAATAATAATAATAAATAATAAATAATGGAAGTCTTTTTATTAATAATAATAAATAGGGTAATTTTTAAGTTTGAAGTTTGTGAGTTTAGGTTAAGTTAAATTAGGTTAAAGTAGTCTAAGATAGGTTATGTTAGGGTAAAATGGAGTAGGCTTGGTCAGAGAATTTTAGGTTTTGAGTAAGTTAGATTAGAGTGGGCTATGTCATGATAGGTTAGAGTAGGCTAGGCTATGATAAGTTAAAGTAGGCTAGGATAGAGTCGTTTAGGTTAGAATATAGTAGGCTAGGTTGGAATTGGCTAGGCTAAGACACACTAGAGTAAGCTAGGCTAGAGTAGGCTAGGGTAGAGTAGGTGATGCTAGGCTAGGCTATTTTAAGCTAGGGTAGGTTGGGCTAGAGTAAGCTAGGTGAATTTATGGTTGGAATCCCTAGAAAAAATTGTGACCAAATTTTGATTTGTATTCGTAATTTGGTTTTTTGACAGTTTATATAAATTGTAAATTGGTTTTTTGAAGTTTATATAAATTCAACGCCCTCAAAAACCCCAAAGCACTTTGATTTTGAAAAATGATTTATCAAAATTGTGATTTCAATAAATCCCTATTAAATTTTAAATCAATTAAATCAGAAAAAAAAACTAAAAATATTTCAAAAAAATCACTCTTAACCTACTTAATAATAAACCAACTTTTTGATATCACAATACATTAAATTGTATTTATATGAATTATTTTATTAATAATTATTATTTTTTAAAAGCTTGCTTATATCTTTCGATTATACATAAAGCGCTACATTCAGTGTGTCGTGTGTTACTATGTCAATCAAGCAGCACAGTATTTTTTAAAATAAACAAAATGTCTAATTGAGATTTATCACAACCTTGAGGTGTATGTAAAGTAAAAATGTCTGATTGAGATTTATCATAACCTTGAGGTGTATGTTATTATTAGTGAGTGCTTTTGCATGGTGTTCTTTTAAAACGAACAAAATGTTTGATAAAGATTTATCCTAACCTCCAAGGTGTTTGTTAGGATTACTGAATGTGTTTTCAAAATAAGAAAGATGATTCATATATACTTACCATATGTATGTTAAGATTACTGTGTAGCTTAAAAATTATTAAGGACAATGGTATTTTCATGATTATTTAATATAATTAATAAAATATAATTACTATGAATTATATTCAGGGAAAATATAATGTAATCTAAAATAGTTAATTATTTAGAATTTGGGGTTGTCTTTTTTATTTGAGAATTGAGTTGATATAATTGTTTCTAAATCTTTTCTATTCTCATTTTTAATGGGCTATTTTTTAACTTGAGTGGGTTGAATTTGAGTCAGATTTTAAAATTTGAATTAGATTCTAAAGGCATAGTTAACCAAGGTTTTTATGTTTTTATATTATTTATGATGCACATGTGCTTCTCCAATTTATCAAATTTAAGTGAGAGTTATTTGTAAAGGCAAATTTTGCTTTTGTCTTATTTCTGTGTTTTCATGCTTACTAACTCAAATTTGGTGATGTGCTCGTGAGTGGGAGGAAGTTAAAAGTTTTCTTTAAAAGATGGATGTTTGCTTTTGTGTTCGGGCATTGCAGAGCATTGAAAAGGGGCTGAGTTTAAAATTAAGTAAAGAAAGGGGAAAGACTAAAGAGTTTAAATATTCCTAGGTTAATTGGAGGTAAAGGGGAAAATGAACAAAAAAAAAAAAAAATTGACTTGTAGTGACTAAGGCTAAAACAAAAGTCATTGTGTAGGAAGTGGAAGAGTGGCAGTGTGTGCACACTCTTTGATTGAAAAGGTAAACTTGCTTGCTTTGATGGTGTCTATTGCTGAGAATGAACCTATCGAGCAATATTATGATGACCAACTTGATTTTGATGATGGCAAAATGTCAAGTCATTCAAATTATTGGAGAGTTTCTAGAGGTTATTGAAGAGTTTTTAGAGGTTATTAGTGGCCATGTATATTTATTAGTCTATAAACTTATTAATGCATTTATTATTCTATAGTTCCATTAATGGGTGGGGCTGTATATGTCCACTACTAGATTATGTCTTTGCTTAAATCTAGTGGTGGGCATATACAATCTCGGGCATTAATAGGCCTATTGCCTGGTAAATATTGGTTGTTGTTATTAGTTGAGCTTGTACCTTGTTTTCATTTCCTTTTTATTAGAGAGTCTTTATAATAAACGACATCCTTTATCGAGTCAACGAATTTGATTGGACGATAAAAAATAGTTGGAATTGGGTATAAAAAAAAAAATTATTGTTTTTTTCATTAATTTTTTTTTTTTTTTTGGTTAAATCTGGTAGTGGGATTGTTTCAATCATTTTTTATGGTGGAAATGGATTCAACATTATCAAAAACCCCTTGAAGTTTGACAGCGGGAACGAGTGTTTACAGAGAACTCTACCGGATTGTATCAAAATCTTTTTGGGATTTCTATGATTTTCTAGGCAATTTGAAGCCTGGGCATAATAAACTATGTTGTGTAATTATTTTGTATTTTAAAGATTTTTGGTTTTTTATTTTTTTTTTGAATTTAGTAAAATAATGAGTTTTTGCTATTTAAAATGTGTTTTTAATATACAAATAAATTTAATGCTAGCAAAATTTGGGGATATTCAAATTATTCAAAATTTACAATTCAAACTTGTAATTCCAATAAATGTTACTAAATCTAAGCAATTTTTTTGTCCAAACAACTCTAAAACATAAATATAAAAGGCTTAGTTTAATTTTTCTCGTTAATTTTGACCAAAATCTAGTAGAGATTTTTAAAAACTTTAGTTTAAGTTGTTTAATATGTAGGCGGTTTTTCAGGGTGCTGAATCCATTTATGCATTCAAAAAATTATTTTAACTAACAAAAAATCGTCTTCTTGTTTGAAATTGTATAGCCAAATTCCCTTGAAAAAGCCTATTTCGTTTATAAGTTGGAGTAATCCAATATAAAATAGTTAGAATAAGACATAATAAGCTAATGCCACCCATGCGACCTAAGAAATGCTAATGCTTGATGATGTTGTCACTGGTATTCACCACTATAAAGTAGTTAGAGTAAGACATAATAAGCCAATGCCACCCATTTGACTTGATAAATGCTAATACCTGATGATGTTGTCACTGGTATTGACGTGAGCTCGAACTATCTCACCTCTTTGGTTTTTGTTTTGTTTTGTAAATATAATTTATATTACTATCGAAAACCAAGGGAATTACATAAGAGCTTGCTTCTAGAAACTCACATGACTATGCAAGCCCCTTTGTGACAAAAATCCTTATTATGGTAGAAAAAATGGGGACCTTTCTAGACTTCGATAACGTCCTAGAAAATAGGGCGTGACTCAAGCAAAAACTTCTTTCTTTTGACTACCCTTTACAAAAGGAGATATTATAACTAAAAACAAACATAAGAACGTTTAGTACTACAACATTTACAAAAGAGTAACCACAATACCTAGATACTAGCACTGAAATGGAAAAAAAGGCTAATCAAGGATGATGATTGGTGAGTTTGGACAACTAGTGTCATTGAAGTGGATTGTTGGTGAGATTGAATTAGCATTGATGGTATTGATAGGAATTGTGATGATGACACCATCCTCTTCTTCGTGACCATTGGTTTCAGTATCCGACTTTGAGGCTATGTACCTTTCCACTCGAGTCAGTGTTGGAACGATGTCATCCAAGTTGTAGCGAATGTCCCTCATGATGCGCTTGAGTTCTTCATGCCCTGCAAAAGTTTGGAGATGTCAATTTGTTTATCTCTTATAACCATACTCAACAGTGTTTCCGATTGTCAAAGATGGGTAATGGTGTGCAGGGAGTGGAGGTATCTTTTTCTAAAATTTCTAGGGTTTAGTACCCATTTGAGACAGTGTCCACTAATATTTGAGTCTGAAAACATTGGCGATTGCCAAATTCCTTGGCTTCCAGGGATAGTATTTCTTTTTGAACTTCCAAGGGAGCAACTTCAAAGTAATTGGCCACATAATCCCATCCAAAGAGACGACGATGTCTAGATGAGGAAGAGCCAACGACCCCACCTCTACATTTCAGTTACCACATCCTTGGAGCCATGAGTTCCCTGTAATCAACAAAAACCACCATTGCAACTAACCACGGGAAAGGATTTCCAGTGAGAGAGGTGGGGTGTAAGACTTCGACACTAGTAGTAACACAATAACACTTTGCAAAAGTAGGAAATGAAATGGGACCCGTGGGGTAAACCAAACAATACAAACAGATAGTTACTTGCGTGGGCCTACTAGATAGATGAATAAGAACAACTAACAAAGAGAACTTGGAGCATTCCTTAAGATTACAAACTTTGGCTTGTATCGGGTGAAGCAATTGTTTTGTGGGGATGTGGAAGCGCTTAAATATGCCCTCAAAACCAAATAGAAAAAGTCTCCGCATACCATACTCCACAAACAAGCATGGGGAAATTGAATGATACCCTAGTAGAATCTGTGCTTTGCAGGGATGCCAAGGACAAAACAACAACCAACTCAAATGATGGGCTAGCCCTTGTATTGTGTAAGAAAAGCACAAAAAACATGAGGTAAAACTTTCACTTGGGAACCTTGGACTCTTGTGAGGTCTAGAACGACAAACAATTGAGAGGATATACAAAGGGTAAAAGGAAAAACATATATAAACTAGACATTGATATGGCACGACCACCCAACGATGAAAACACCAACCCAAAGCTAACCACAATTCGTTTACCCAGAGGACGACATTCTCATCAGAAAACAAACCTCTAGACTTCCACCACCCGACTACCATCGTAAAAGATTCATATACAAACTTCTACATGGCGAGCTTGATGATTTTAATGGAGACAAACTTGTGGGAAACACACGATGCAAGCCATGTGTCCCAGGGATACTCAAGGCTCCAAAAAAAAAACAAGAGCACATTATGAATTCATTAATTAGCGAAATTCTCCTGTTAGGACAATCTATAGTGATGGTCAATCTACCATGAGAGAAGGTCACCATGATTGTAAAGACAAAAATAATGAACCAATATGACGATCCCAGAGTGCTAGTTATGACAGAGCATTTAAAACCTTGTATTGAACCATGTGAATAACTGTACCAGAGATGCACATTTGCCACGCTGTTGGCATGGGAAGGAACTGAGAGGGACCATACCACTTAAGGAATGTCAAAGTTCGTTTCCAGTTGAGGACACACGTGCAATGGGTTCACATGTGGAGTAGATGCGTTGTGATTCCTTGTGTTTGTCGGAGAAAGGTTTGTTCCTTCACCGGAAAGTTCCCTTTGGTGATCACCCCCATTAGGGATCCATCTCACCTCACCATGGTCAAATCCATTAATTGAGAATCTTATTATAAATTGTAATTGAGTAGTTTTTAAGTGTTACTTTTTGGAAAGTTTTTCCGTCTATTTTCCGATCTCATTTGTCTAGGATTTGGCAGAGATTCATTGAAATCACTAGTTTGATAAGCAAATTGTTCACAATCGAAGTGCCCCAAGGGTTTTGAAGATGCTGAATCAAAAAACTAGTTTAAACAACACAAATAATTATTTGAACACATTTTTTTCACTGAATTCCAAAAATCTAAAAAAATAAAAAAAAATTGCACTTAAAAACCACTGCAATTGTAATTAGTACTTCCCAGTACTAATAAATTATGAGAATTGTTTAAAAGAATGAAGTAATAGTAATAAATATAAAATGAAATTTAATAAATTAATAATACACTTTATAAAATTTATTGATAAATTTTATTATTAATATTAATTTATAATTATTAATATGAATTTATAAAAGTTATAAAGAAGCGAGTTAGAAAGAAATATATTAAAATGGTATAAATTTAAATTCTTTTCAATTTTATTAAAAGGTTATAATGTTATTATTTTATCACAAAAAGTGTTTAAATTATAAATTTTTATTAAAATAATAATTTATTAAAAATAGGTTAAATTATTAATGTTTTAAAACTAATTAAATTATAAGGGAGAAATTTAAATGTTTTATTTTTTGGTTTGTATATTTGATTATTTTATTATTTATATTTAAATAAAAAGTTAAATTTAATTGAGAAATTTGAAGTTTTTTAATTATTAGATAGGCTTAAATTTTTGTGAGGATGGTTTATTATTCGGAAAGTTATGGAAATATTTTGAGAATAGTGGTTGAATTTATTATTCGAAAAAAATATAGAATAATTATATTAATAAATTTTAAAGAACTAAGTAATTATATTAATAATTTTAAAAAATGATATTAATAGTTTAGTGAACTATACATATATAAATAATAAAAATAAAAAATTATATAAAAAATGTTTAGATAATCTATATTAAAAATCTCATAATACATGTTTACATAACTTATATATATCTAAGTAAATTAAAACTCACTATTATATAACTTAACTAGTGACCTAGGCACACATAAATCAAAACCCAAGAAATTATATTAATAGTATGATGAATTGTATTATCTCATACCACTGCACACATAAATGAAACTTACATTGATAATCTCATAACCCATTTAAATAATTTAAATGTCATTTTAACAAAATTGTTACTGCGTGAATTATGTTTCTCAATTAGTCAGATTTGACTTGAATTCACAGGGATGAAGATGAAGATTTAGAATAAGAGTTTATCAACTTTCCAAATTGAAACTACGATGGTTTTAAATAATAAAATTTAAATAAAGGAATCTCTTTAGCTACAACTACACAAACACGCAAATGCCCCAATCTCAATGACAGGACAACACTTGACGGAAAAAGTTTTATTTGCCAGTGTTGTTAAATGATGGATGGAAGAGCGCCAATAGGATGTCAACTGTCACGCGTCTACACTAGCGGTACTCTTCCAACCATACTATAGGAGGTGCAACACCGCCGACCACTTTCTTTTCACCAATACTTGCGATCGTGGACTACGCCTAACTTTCTATACTTAGTTTATTTTATTCTTTACCAAGTATTATGCTTCCTTTATACACAGTGAAAACCATTAACATTCACCATAAACAACATTAACACATAAATGCACAACAATATAAAGGGAGGGGAAACTCCCTATAATGAGTTTTCCCTAAATATCAATATATGTATAAGTTCAATCTTGGGAAACCCCAAATTTACACAGCCAAATTTTACATTCATCAGAAAACTTGGTTGCCCAGCTCGTCGGCGCACCCGCACGATTTTCCCAACTCGTTGTTTACCCCTGAATGTGTTCATTCAGCTGCCATGTCGTGTTGTTTATCCAACTTGAGCGCCTGCACGAAATCCCATCACGCCCTTCGGTTCACCCGTCGTGCGGGTTCACCAGCTCTTCGTCCTGCTCCTATAGCAAAACCGAACTAACTCGCACTTCGTGGTTGTTCCTTAACCGAATAATCGATGCCTTAACTCCATCTCACTTCCGCGTATGTATATCCATCACTCATCATGTGGGGGCACCCAGGCCGACCCATCGAACTCTTCCACAACGCATCGGTCCGCTCCCCTTAACTCGTCGGCTCGCCCGGGACCTCCCACGGGTTATAAACTCTAAATGCTCGCATTTCTTCGTTCGCACTTCAACGCATTCCCACCATGCTGCAACTCGTCGCCTCCATGCTCACTTCTGCAGCTCGTGGGCCTTACATTCTCCCCCACTTGAAATCATTGTCTTTCTCGATAATCGCTCACCCTAACAACCATCTGTCACCAAGATAACCATACCAAGGCATATAACCCACTAGTATGTCATACATCGGAAAGTCTCTTCAATCCATGATCATCAAATACATTTGTTGCAATTTCCACATGTTGCTGCCACTGTGGAAGGCTGGTCCCTCCATCTCAAGCTACATGCTTACTGCAACATATCGTGTCGACCTCATCATTTACCGTCATCGTGTGAACTGCTTGTCATGATAATCCAACATAATGCTAACACATCTTTGCACACTTCCGAACCTCTTGATTCGAACTAGTCGGATGAGAAGTCCAACTATCACGCTCAAACCATAAGAATGCACATCCTCATGCCATCATCAGTCGTTTCTCAGACTCTTGTCACAACATCAACTTGATCAAGAATCCATATCCATCTTAGTAAGCCATGCCCAGGTCCATGAAGTAGTCCTCATCTCATTTGCAACATGTTGTCCATGATGTTTGATACCAATGTGCTTTATGAAATCAGCCACATCTATCCCAACATCATCATCCATATGTGTAAGATCCATCTCCTCAAAGTGAAGAGATCCTTTCATCAAACTTGACTCTCGATGTGCCACATCCAAGTTCATGAAGCGACCCTCTATCATATCTGCAATGTGCCATCCCTCAGGTCTACCATAGAAACAAGTATACACTTGTCTCATCTCCCATGTGTAAAAAGTGGTTAAGTCTCAGCTCAACCCATGCCCAAGTGTTGCCACCAAGGCATCATCATCGTTGTAACTCCATCACTCCAAAGTGTCTCATATCAATCCTCCACATCAAGTTACTTTTTCAAGCACACCCATACATGTACTCAAAAGTATGCACCCCATCCTGCATCAAAGCCCCTGACCTCAACTCCTCAATGCCTCAGATCCTCCAAGCTCACCATATATGGAGTCTCCAAAAGTCACAACCTCATTTCATCATGAGCTCATGAGTCATCTCCAACCAACACCCTAGCAAGCATACAAGTCTGGGCCCAAAGGTCTTTGCAAGATGCCTCAGCTTTCCATGTAGTAGGAATACTCCATAGTCTGTTCACAAATCCATCCAAGTCCATGGCCTTGTTGTACAAAAGTGCACAAAATCTCCATTGACTCATAAGTAAAACATTTCCATGTCACATTAGCAAATCCGTCTGCATAACATCCCTGCCTTGGAACTCCTCATTGGATGCCCATAAATGACACCTCTACAAGTGCTCCTGCATAAGATTTCCATGCTCCATGTCTCCAACCTAATGTCCATGACTCAAGTTGCCCATGTTGTCCAACTAGGTAGACCCATCACAAAAATCGGTCATCTTTTACATTTTCCTTTATACACAGTGAAAACCATTAACATTCACCATAAACAACATTAACACATAAACGCACAACAGTATAAAGGGAGGGGCAACTCCCTATAATGAGTTTGCCCGAAATATCAATATATGTATAAGTTCAATCTTAGGAAACCCAAAATTTACACAGTCAAATTTTACATTCATCGGCAAACTCAGTTGCCCATCTCGTCGGTGCGCCCGCATGGTTTTCCCAGGGAACTCTGCACACTGGCCGCACCTCCGTTCACAACCCAACCCTTTCATTTTGCCTTGCCGTGTTGTTTGCCCAACTCGGGCACCGCTACTCGTGTTACCGTGCCACCCAACTTGGGCACCTCTGCACACCGGTCGCACCTTCATTTACAACCCAACACTTCGTTTCACCCTCGCCGGGCGCGCCCACCCACGGGTCACCCTGCACGAGTTCTCCAACCGACTCGTTCACCGCGCGTTCAGTGGGTGCCCACACTATGATAACCTACCTGAAATATCATTCAGCCAACCGTGCCTTTGTTCGGGGGGCGCACACACACCCATGTCGCCTCTTGCCCGAAATCTCGTTCACAGTATCGACCTTCCTTCGTTTGGTGGGCCGCATGTCGTGTTGCCTACATGAAATCCCATTCACGCCCTTCGGTTCACTCGTCGTACGGGTTAGCTCGTCGTCCTGCTCCTACTGTAGAACCGACTAACTCACACTTCGTGGTTGTTCCCTGACAGAATGATCGATTCCTTAACTCCATCTCACCTCCAATAATATATATATATATTATATAAATATATATATATATAATATAATATATAATATATATATATCCCATCACTCGTCGTGTGGGGGCGCCTAGGCCAACCCACAAAACTCTTCCACAACACGTCGGTCTGCCCTCCTTAACTCGTCGTCCCGATCATTCGTTTAAGCTCGCTCTCCCATTGTTAATTCGGCTCGCTCGTTGGCTCATCCGCCCATCGGCCCACCCGTCAGCTCACCCGGGACTGCCCACGGGTTATAAACTCCAAACACTCGCATTTCTTCATTCACACTTCAATGCATTCCCACCATGCCACAACTCGTCACCTCTGTGCTCGCTCCTGCAACTTGTGGGCCTTACATTGAATAAGAGTTTATCAACTTTCCAAATTGAAGCTACAATGGTTTTAAATAATAAAATTTAAATAAAGGAATCTCTTGAGCTACAACTACACAAACACGCCAATGCCCCAATCTCGATGACAGGACAACACTTGACAGAAAAATTTTTATTTGCTAGTGTTGTTAACTGATGGATGGAGGAGTGCCAATAGGATTTCAGTGTTAAGTGCTTTGGTGGCTCGATGATAAAGAGTCAAGAAATATAGTGCTTAGTGGTGGGTTCTTGGCGATAAAGAAGAAAAGTTGAGGTACTTTGTATTTGTTTTTCAGGTCCAATAATTAATAGAACTTGTTAGTCGTTCATCTTTATGTTTCATAACTCCCTTTGCTTCTTGGTCAAGTTATGGTAACAAATGGGACAATAAGTACACTGGCCTGCTGTGGTGGATGCTCGAGAAGTAGATTCCCCACTCCTGCCTTGGCGGCACGAGAGTCTCGCTTTGTTAAAACCATAGGATCTTAGTATATTGACTTGCAAGGAGTTGGATGTATTCTTGGTGTTATAGTGGCAGCTACGAGGATTGATCCTGGGTCTGCCATAGATTAGGACTGGCAGTTACCGATTCACCATGTGGTTAAAAAAAAACAAATGGGACAATAAGTGTTGAAAAAGTTCATGTTTCTAGTTTCGTTAGTTAAAGTAGTGAGGGAAAATTTTAAGGATGAAATTTTATTTTAAAGTTTAGAAACTTTGGCGAATCTAACTAGTCCATAATATGATATTTTTAAAATGTTTGGCAATCCTTTTGTAAAAATATTCAAATTCTTAATAATTTTATGTAGCTTCTATATAAAATTTTGGCGATTTTTAAGGTAAAAAAAATTTATACTATAAAATTTGAGTGAATATTTTTTAGAAAAAATAGAAATTAGCAAATCTTTTTTTTGGAAAAAGCATGGAAAACTAGCCAACTTGTGAATTTAGCCCCTAAAATTTTCCATTTAGTAGTGTTATTGAATCATGCCCAAACAATTGATCACCAATATATAAGAGATTTCAATTATCCAATGACCGATATCCAAGATAGAAAAAAATAAGTTGATGGGGAAAGTTTCCATCCCTATTGTTGTCTCTCCCAGAGATAGCCTTGGATTTCTTACAAGACCAGTGTCTGGGAACATCTAAATTCGATGTATCTTATATGATCTTCAAGAAACTGAAGACATCATGTGCATCTTCTACACATAGTAATTACAAATATACAAATATACACATAACAACATGTGCTCCTTCCTTCATCCAAGGATATAAGCAATGTATTTCTGATATCCTTTCACATATATAACTCACAAGAACAAGGAAAAAACAAGTGGCATCAAGGACTTACAGTTTAATCGGATTTTGCAGAATAATGAAAGAAGAGAAAGAGAATAATAACGCATCACATAGAGCTTGAAACATCAAGAATTCTATACTTATCTGAGCTAAAGATAGACATGTGGATGTAAGAAGAGTGAATGCTATGATTTTAGGAAGCGCACATTTATAGATATAATCTCAGAATTGCATACATGCATATGTATTAAATAGTTAACAACAATGAATCTGTAAGAATATAAGAGATATTTTTGGTAGCAACAACTGCTTAAAATCAGAGAGGAAGTGCGAACATAATGGAAGTTTAACAGAGAAACAACATACTGTAATACTCGAACATGGGAATCACCACTGCTTCATTCATATTAAGAAAGATGTAGATATGGAATCCATATTACTTCAGAAGCACATACAAATTTTTCCTAGAATTCATAACATTTCTTCAATGTTTCTTCCTCCCTTTTATAATTAGAGGGAGGGAAAGAAAACCAGTTACATAAAATATCTTTCAGGATGAAGTTGTCTGTATGGATGGGTGTCTCCACGTGAATCCTCTAACTATTACAATAGGGAGATTCCTTTCTTGAAAGAATAACATAATAACAATATAGTGATTAAAACAACAAAACCGACTTAATCCATCGAAACTGAAATGATGGTTTTTGGAAATACCTTCATGCCACTCTTCTTTGCTGGCCTTTGGTCTTGGCGTGTTCCTGCTAAGTCATGGTTAATCCTCTCTTGGCTAGTTCTTGGTTACTGTCTGCCTTAATTGCCACCCTTCACGCCCCTTTTCCCTCTGTCTTGCACTATCGGCGGCTCATTGAAGTGTGACAGCGAAATCTCTCAGCTATGGGCCTTTAAACACTAAAAGCAAATGAAACAGGTGGGTGCTTTTAATTTTCCCCTTAGCCCTTATGCTTTCAGCCCCTTTTTTAACTTTCCGCATATGACTGGGGGCTGGAACCAGGGTCTTAGTCCTCTGAGCACTAAGGCTCTCAACAATTGTGCGGGGGCCTTATTCCCTTGTTATCGCAATTCCACATATTGACGCTTTAAACCTTGTTTTACCCCTTTCCTTGGAGCGGGCCGATAGTCTGAATGCGAGGTCCATATAGACCCTTCCCTAGTCATTTGTTGCATCTGGGGAGGAGTCTCGCACATCACAATTCCCTGCTGGAGGAGAAGACTCGTTACCCTTTTCTTTGGAGCATGCTAACAGTTCGGACACAAGGTCCTCATAGACCCTGCCATAATACTTTATCGCATCCGAGGGAGGAGTCTTGCATGTTGCAATCACAATGCACCATTGTCTTAAGCCTTTCCCCCTTAATAAATGTGATTGCGAATATGAGGGGTGATGTCATCACTGCCACATGTCACCCTGTGAGTGGTGACACATGGCACCCATAAATGGCCCCATGTCACCCCTGAAAACACTGAAACTAGGTGACACGTGTCCTCTTGAATATCATCAATTGTACTGCCATGTCACCGCTGACATCAGCTACCCTATCAGCTCAGAGGACCAATTAGAGGTCACCATGTGGCCCCCTGGGGGAGAGAGAAAAGGGCCTGCCCATCCTTGTTTTGTAAGCCCTTCCTGTGTTAAACTTTTTGGTCCTCTCCCAACGATACAACACGATATCACAATATCGACCATCGCATGGTCTATCAAGTTTGGAACTTCACCGATATGACTATCTTGCAGGATAAGGGGTCGTCGGGATGCGGGAACCCATCACGTGGAGGAGAGAGAAAAGGGGAGGCCCAAACCTTGTTTTGTTGGCCATTTCCTTTGTATTTGGTTTTCTCGTCCCCTCGACAACACACCAATTTATTGCATGATCGGCGGTTTGTGAGTATTTTGAAATTTGAACCATGGAAATCCCCTGATCGTCGATAACACAGGACTACGAGACTGTGATATCGGCCTTTGGCATTGGGAACCACCAATAATCCTTAAGTGTGAGCCCTGGGACTTTGCCGATAGCCAATCTGTGATATATGCTATGCCTGGACCCACCGACTACTGATATTCGATATCGGTGATCGATGGATTGTTGTTTTTCATTCCACCCGTGTTCCTTGCCTACTGAAAATCCCGATTTGCGATTGCGATAAGCCTCTCGGTTCTCAATTGTGATTGCGATAAGCCTCTCAGTTTAGCATTATTACACTTTTGTATGATGTTGGCTTTGACTTTATTTTGAATACATGAACAATTTACCTCAACACTTAGTCATTTTCTTGGTTTGCTAGGCTTTTCCAAGGTAATCTTCAAAATTCTTTATCTTCTGCTCCAGGAATCCATTTTTGGACTTCCATATACTGTTGGAAATAATTTTCTAAGCACTTGTTGGAATGGAGAGGGTCTAGTTAATCTCTGATGGCTTCTTTGGCCTGAAAAATAGCTTTAACTTCACTTCTCTTGGGCAACCTTGACCAATTGAAACCCACAATGCAGTGAGTGACAACACTTATCAATACACAAAGACTAAAACCTTTGAAATCAACTAAGTGTGGCTTTATGGGGTTTTTTTTCCTAGCAATTGAACTCCGCCTTGGATCTATATTCTGTTTGTTAGCCTGCAATGAAATAAATCTCATACACACACAATTTATAACACACACATGGGGCACTCGATACTGAAATTTGAATGAAAAGGAAAATAATAATTTACAATCGTGCAGAGTCCCTTTACAGATCCCTCAATCTCTCCAAATGTTACACCCTCTCTAAGGCTCTAATTATTACACAAGAGAATTATTTTAATAGAGTTATCGTTCAAATATAACAACCCAAAAATAATTCCTACTTTCTCTAACCAAATCCCAAATTTATCTACTTTATTCCTTAAACATAGAACTAAAATGACATTTGAATTAACCTCTTAGAAAATTCAAATTCTTCTAGACTATATATGATTTAATAATTACAAATTCAAATGACTTAGGGAACCCAACTTCCTTTGAAATAAATTACGGAACCAAATCCCTTAGTTAATGGGTTTTGATGTAAAGAGGTCAAAGGTGAGTTTAACTTCTGGATGCTTTTGCATCAGACTCTCATGGAAGAAAATAACTTTTCATCAACTCCTCAACACTATTGCCATACTTGATGAAATTTTCTTCAGTCATCCATGTAACATCTTCAACTGGTTGTTTCTTTCATTTGACTAGATATTGAAACTACTCCTTAGCTCTATTTACTTAACTAATATTTGACCCAAGTTTGCTTCAATTTCCTTCTGAGCTTCTTTTAGCAATTGCTTCTTCCACTTTTTGGTTTGGACTTCATCACCTACATGGTATTTGCTAAAACACTATCTAGTTCCTTGAAGGGGTATAGGTCTGCTACGTTGAAAATTGGTGATATTCCAATGTCCCAAGGACATTTTAACTCATAGGAACTTGAAGAAATTTTCCTCGTAATTTTACATGGAATAATTTTCTTTGGCTTAAGTTTCTTATATTTTCCCATAAGAAACCTCTCCTTCGTCAAATATGCCATTACTAGGTCACCAACCTTAAATTCCAATTGTCACCTTTTGATATTTACTCACAGTTTGTACTTGTTCTTGCTTTCCCGCAATTGTTGCTTGACTCTATCTCGTAACTCCTACATAATTACTGCAAAATCCTCACCTTCAACATTTTTGACCTTCTACTTTCCCATATTCCTTAATTCATACACTCCCCTTGTTGAATTTTGTAGCCATGGTAGGTCTTAATAATTATTATTTTAGTCATTGATGTATTTGTAAAGCATGTTCTTCATGCTATTATCGAAAGAGAAAAATATTTGACATGATCTTAATGTTAGTTTTTAAAATAAGAAAATTTAAAGTTTATTAGTTAAATTTTTGGCTCCAAGAATCCAAGTCGACCCACGTTCTAGTCAAGTTGACCCCAACCTTTATGGAACCCATTCAACATAATAGATGATTATATAAGGACACTCATCCTCCCAGATTTGACACACAACTCAGATCCCTTATGTGGAAATAATTCAAACTTTTTGAGGCAAATATAAGACGAATTTGAGGCAGAGACAAGACATATCTCAAGAAAAATATTGGACGAGTCTGAGGCTAATTGAAGGACCGAATCTTTGAGGAAATACTTGATGGAAGAATCAAATCTCTGAGGTAGAAAATATCTATGGAAGGACTTAATTTTGGGTGGATTAGAAGGAAACAAAACTAATCTTCTCCAGGCACAATATGAGGTTGAGATTATGCCTAGAAAAGCAAACTAGACTGAAGTTCTTGACTAGCCATTAGACTTGACTAGGAGACAGATGGAGTGGGTTTGACCAAGATTATTTTGTTGGTAAGATTGACCTTGTAATGAATAGGATATTTAGGTGTGTCTCTTGTTGAAAATAATAATTTATTTAAGGAAAAGGTTTCTGAGAGGAATTCGGATATTCCACAGTGTTCATCTTTACATTCGTCGACGTTTCGAGTCTAGACCAAGACTCATCATCAGGACTGATTTACAGAGAAAAGAAAAAAGGGGGTGTGTGATAAATATGGAATAGGATTGTTGTAAAGACTGTTTAGCCGACCATATGACTATTTAATATTATTTAACCTTATTTTAATTAATTACTGAATTAATATCATATTATGTTTATTACTATTTATGCCCTTATTATTATTGTTGCTCATTATATTTTCTACTTGTTATTTTTATGTTATTTATTTATTGATTTTTTATGTTAATGTTTAGTGCAATTAATTTATATTTAGGTTAATATTATTATTGATATAATAAGTATATTATACTGCTCATTTCTTGATTTAAAATTAAATTGTGAGATTAGTTATATATTATTTTATTTGATTGATTAAATTTATTTAATAAGTCTAATTATATTATGTAATTGATTTATAATCCTTATTTTAATGTTATGGTGAAATTGATTTATTAATAGGTTTATATTATTATTAATATAATAAGTTTATTACATTGCTAATTTATTAATTAAAATTGAAATGTGAGATAAGTTATATGTTATTTTATTTAACTGATTAAATTAATTAATAAGTTTTATTTTTAATAAGTTCTATTATATTATGTTATTTATTTATAATTCCTCAAGTTAATGTTTTGTGTAATTAATTTTTTAAGAGGTTTATATTATTATTGATATAATAAGTTTATTAAATTGTTAATTTATTAAAATTAAAATGAGAGAATTAGTTATATGTTGCTTTGTTTAATTGATTAAATTAGTTAATAAGTTCTATTTTAACCTAGATTTAAGTGTTTTAGAGCTTGGAGTAATGGTTTAGGTATTGATTTATTTATTTAATAATATTATTATTAATTTATTAATAATAATAATATTTATTTATTATTTAACTTTTTATGCCATCAACTAGTTAGTTCTAATTTAGAGAAAATAGGTTATAGGTTTATGTTCTTAATGTTAATAAGGTTTTTATTATTACTTATGCATGATTTTAAATTAAAGTTAAGATGTGGGCTTAGTTATATGCTGCTTATTTAATTAATATATTTAACTATAGGCAATACTATTCTTGACCTAGATTTCAGAGCTCTTAAGAGATTAGGCAGAAGGATAAGCAATAAGATGAGCTAAAAGGCCATAACTCTTAATGAAGCTTATGACTAAGAGAGGGACAACCTAGATAGGGAAGGAAGAGGGAGAAGGAAGGGAGGGATGAATTACTTGTGGGGGGTGAGCAAGGAGTTCCAATTTTTGCTAATTTCCAAGCCTCCATCCCTATTAAGGTTACGAGGGTGTTTTATGATTTCAATAGCTTCTCTAACTTTCCGCTTGAAATGGTGTTCTTCATTAGCAATGACTTTAGTGTCTTCAATGCATATATGGTGATTAGTTTTACCTACATGCTCAGCCAAGGCTGAAGAGCAGGTTCTTTCGTTACGGATATCTGCACTATGTTCTTTGAGCCTAATCCTCACAAACCTGCCTGTTTCCCCTATATATTGTTCCCAACAAGAGCAATTTATGATATAAACCCCTTTCTGTTGAAGTTGTTCTTGGATGTCCTTTATTGATTTCATTCTTTGTTTGATGGTTGACCAGGGTTTGAATGAAGTCTTTATATCTTTCTTTTTGAGAATTTTAGCAATCTTGTCAGTGACTCCTTGAATGTATGGGAGGTAGGCATTAGCAGTCAAGGTGTTTTTCAACTTGTTTATATTATCTTCAGATTTGGCCTTTTGAATGGCTTTGAATATGCTTTTATTGTTTTATCCTAAGTTGGCAAATGTTCCTTTTAGGTAAGTAATCTCATCTTCAGTATGGTTTTCATCTGAAATTATACAAGCTCTGGTGAAGAGGGTTTGCAGCACCCCCATCTTTTGAGCTGGGTGGTGATGGGAATCAGCATGCAGGTAGTTATCGGTATGAGCTTTCTTTCTAAATACTTTATGACCTATGGAACCATCATTTCTTCTTATCAGGAGAATGTCCAAGAATGGTATGCAATTATTCTCCTCTATCTCCATTGTAAATTTGATGTCCTCAGATATGCTATTGAGATGGTTTTTTCCCCATGTGGGTTGTTAGAGCCTATATTTACCTCAGGCTGAAAATGTAAGCTTCTAGGTCCACATCAAACCATGCTCAGCCTCGTAGCTAGCCCTACGACGACAGGAGAGGGCTCTCTTCGGGTCAATCTCAACAAAAGATAATCGATGGGGCTTGAGATGACTAGTTTAACAATTGACCTTAGGCTAGGTATGAAGTGCAAGGATTTGATTTGATTTTTTGGAGGTTTTGTTGGAAAAAAGGGAAAGGAAAATTTAGGTCCAGGGATTGTTGGCATTATGACACAGGTTTGGCACAGATTTGGATCGATGACATAAGTGTTTTCCTTGATGGCAACTCACTCAAGGAGCAGATTACAATATAGTAGAAAATGAGAGATCCGCAGGTTCCTGTGCATAAATATGCAGACATCGGCAGGTTCTGTAGGTGTGCCGATCAAAAGGTGCGGACATGTTTGCATGTGTTTCGAACAAAAAGTGCGGACCTAAAGTTCACGGACTTTCATGCAGTGAAAAACGCGCGTTCGTGGGAAATCTTATGATTGGTCCATGGTTTTAGTCCGACATTTTTGATCCTATGGTTTTGGTTCGTGGTTTTGAACCCAGGTTTTGGGTCCCTAGTATTGGATCTCTATGGTTTTGGACCATGGTTTGAGTAAGGCCTAGGCTATAAAAAGGAAAGGAGATCATTTGGTTGTATACAGATGTGTTGAATATCTTAAGAAAAGCAAGATCTGAAATTCTAGTGATTGGTTGGTGAGTCATAGCTGGACCTGAATCAAGGAGAAACCTAAGCATTACAAGACGGATCTACTGATGGGTCGAGATCTCTTTGGCGCATGATCAGATCTGTAATTCTGATGGTCTGGGGTATAATTGAAGTTTGAAAAATTATCTATACCTGGAGGTCCGCAGGCTAGACACAGCGCAAGTGCGGAGGTCCGCAGGCTCGACACAGCGTAGGTGCGGAGGACCGTAGGCTTGACACAACACAGGTGTGGCGGTTCGCAGACTAGACACAGTGCAGGTGCAGAGGTCCGCAGGTTCGAAACAGCTCAGGTGCGGAGACCCGCAGGCTCAACATAGTGGAGATCTATTTGATGTTTAATTGATACTCATGGATCCAGTTTGAAAATTTATGAAACGTGGTCCCTGGAAGAAAAGATAAGGTTGAAGCCTTTAGTAGGTTAGCACCTACGTACTAGTACCTCAGCTAGTACAAGAGCTAAGGGGGTTGTAGCTTCCTTCCAGGAGAGTCTGGAGAATGAGAGAAGGTTGTAGCCGTCTGCAAGTTGAAACCTGCGTGCTGGTATAAGATTGAACCAGTACAGAATCATTGTAAAAAGGAGTTTCTAATTGAAAGAAGATAGAGACATATTGCAGCAGGTGGTTTTCACCCACATTGGGTTTCCACCTTATATCTTGTGTTCTTTGGTGTGACTGTCTGCTCTATTTTTCTTGTTCCTATTTATTGTTATATGGTTCTGACACACAGATTAATGATCAACATCTGAAGAATAAATTAAACTATAAGTCTGGAAGGTATACACAAGTTTCATTAGTCAGATCTACAAATGGTTGTATAAATTGAAAAATAATTTGATAATACTGATTCACCCCCCCCCTTCTCAGTGTTATTTTCAACAATTGGTATCAGAACAGGTCCTTCAAGAAAATCTTGATCGCTTGAAGGAAGATCTTTCATCATGAGCAGCTACGGAAAGGAAGAATCTATCAGGCCACCAATTTTTGATGGGAGTAACTTCGACTATTGGAAGGTAAAAATCACTTTCTATCTTCAATCTCTTGGTACAAAAGTTTGGGATATTGTGGAAACAGGATACACATTTCCATCAGCAACCCCTATAAATGCAGCTGGTAAGAAGTAATATGAAACAAATGCAAAAGTTGTCAATGCTCTATTAGGAAGTCTATCTCAATCAAAATTCGTCAAGGTTATGCAACTCAAAAGCACAAAGGAAATATGGGACAAGATCGTTCTGAGCTATGAAGGAGGTGAATAGGTAAAACAAGCAAAATTACAAACTCTTAGAATTCAATATGAAAGTCTCAGAATGCATAATGATGAAAGTGTGTCTAGCTATTTCCTACGTATAGATGAGATCGTAAATTGTATGAAAAACCTGGGTGAAGAAACAAAAGAATTTGTTTTGGTTGAAAAGGTTCTAAGATCTTTGTCTCCTAAGTTTGATTCAAAAGTTTCTGCCATAGAAGAAATGTAGAATCTACAGAGCCTTACCATGTCACAGCTGCACGAAATTCTAACTGCTTAGGAAATCAGAAAAGGAGGACCATTAGATAGGAGAGAAGCTGCAGTCAAAGCTTCATGAAAAAAAGGAGATTACTATGAGGCAGGACATATGTCAGAAGAAGAGGAAGAATCAAATTTTGTCAAGAACCTTGGGGAAATGGAAGATTCAGAGGTAAGCTTCCTTTCAAATGCTTTGCTTGTGGAAGAGTCGGTCATTATGCTGCAAAATTTCCTCATAAAGATAAACTAGACAAAAGTAAGGAGCCTGATAGATGGAACAGAAAACGGAATGTAAATAAGAAGAGCTATTACACGCATGAAGACAGTGATGGTTGTCAAATAGTGATGAAGATGAACAAGGTAATGATGATAGACTTTTGATGGCTTTTGAAGATGATGATTTCTTGGATGCTATAAATGAAGAAGGTCTTTATGAAGAAATTTCTAAACTTAAAGTTTTTTTAGAGGAAAAGAATATGATCATAGATACTCTAACATTCCAACTTGCTGAAAGGATAAACACAATGAAGAGTTAGAATGTGAAATTGTGGGACTTAGAAAAGAAATTGAGAAAACAAAAGCCCTTAATCTCATATTTGCTAAAGGATATGAAACTTTAGATGAGATTATCAAAGTGCAGCGTTCTCCTCTAATCAAGACAGGTCTCAGATATTTTGAAGAAGCATCTCAAGCTCAGAAGCAAGTGCAGAAGCCATCCACCTCCAAAAGTTATCTTGATGCAACAGGGACAAATGAACAAGTTGACAATCGACAGCAAAAGCATAATGCAGATCACCAGGTAAATCAGGGACCATTTGCTTCAAGAATGATAAAAGATTATCAAGTAAATCAGGGGCAATCTACTTCAAGAATGAACAGAAGCTTCAACTGACCATAGGTAAATCATTCTCAATTTGGGTCAAGAATGGATGGAAACTACAATCATATGGTTGGTAGATTCTTCAATGGCCAATGTTTCAATTGTCATAACTTTGGTCATAAAGCTGCTCAATGTGTTTCCTACAAGACCATCATGACTAGGGAAGCTCAAAACAAAGGAGTATGATTGGGATCATGAAAAGAACCTACAATAACTTTTCTGCTCTTGAAAATGAAATAGAATGTTCTATTTGTAACAACTTTGGTCATGAAGATTTTGAATGCAGGAGTAGGTTTCGACAAATAACTCAGAAAGAGAAAGCTTCATTAACTCCCAAAACATGGAGAAAGAAAGAACCACAACTAGAAAGATGTGGGATAGCCTTATATGCGGAAGGACAGGATAATCAATGGTACATTGACAATGGATGCTCGAAACATATGACAGGTGATAAAGAAAAATTTCAGCCATATAGTGCCTTAGAAAAAGAAAAGAAGGTCTCATTTGGAAATGACACCGCAACATTCATAAAAGGTAAAGGTTCTGTTCGTTTGAAAGAGAAGGTTAAAGCTGGAAATGTTATGTATGTTAATGGCTTAAAGCATAATCTATTGACTGTCAGTCAAATGTGTGATCAAGGAAATAAAGTAATATTTAGATCAAATGGATGTTTTGTTCGAGAGCTTGATACAGGAAAAACAATGATCAAAGGAATAAGAACTCCAAATAATTTATACATATTCAAAGAAGGAAAACAACAATGTTATCTAAGAAAGAATGATGAACCCTGGCTATGGCACAAAAGATTGGGGCATCTAACCTTCTCTCAGATAAGGAAAGCATGCAAATATCAAGCGGTTCGTGATCTTCCTGACATTAGAATTCCAAACAATACAATATGCAAATCATGTCAATTTGGTAAGCAAACTAGAACTAATTTCCCTGAGAAGGAAGGATTAGTCAGCAGGCCACTTGAACTTGTCCACACTGATATATGTGGTCCAACTAGGAAGAGGTCACCTCAAGGAGAAGAGTATTTCATATTTTTCATTGATGGCTTTTCAAGGATGTGTTGGATAGGACTCATGAAGTATAAAGATGAAGCTTTCGAAAAGTTCAAGTCCTTCAAAGCTTTGGTTGAAAACGAATCAGATCGTAGAATCAAATGCCTTAGATCTGATCGAGGAGGGGAATTTACCTCAGATGAATTTTTTGATTTTTGTGAAGAACATGGAATAAGAAGGTATTTTTCTGCTGCAAGGACTCCTCAACAAAATGGAGTAGTGGAAAGGATGAATAGAACGGTTCAACAAATGGCTCGTGCTATGCTTGATGAGTCTGGAACTCCCGCAACCTTCTGGGGTGAAGCCGCATTTTCCGCTTTTACTATTCTCAACAAGACAAACGTCCGGGTAAACAACACTCAGAATCCTCATGAACTTTGGTATGGTAAGACTCCCACGGTAAAATACTTCAAAAGTTTTGGAAGCAAATGCTACATTAAAAGGACTGATGAAAATCTTGGAAAGTTTGAACCTAGAGCAGATGAAGGCATTTTACTTGGCTACTCTCCCCACAACAAAGCTTACAAATGTTACAATAAAATACTTGTTAAAATTGTTGAAAGCATTGATGTAGTGGTTGATGAAGAAGGAAACACTCCTAGGCAGGTAAAATCTGAATATTTCGAAGATGGCGAAGATTATCCGTCAACATCAAATCAGATTCATGACGAAGAAAGAAACCCATGAGGCACCAGAAGAACATATAAGGATAGAGGAAAAGACTCCATCCAGATATGTTCAGAAGAATCATCCAGAATCTCAAATTTTGGGATAGAAAGAGGCAGGTGTACAAACAAGAAGAACCATTTCAGAAGCTTCAAGCTATCTAGCATTGCTTTCCTCCACTGAACCACAAAATGTAAGAGAGGCTTGCAAAGATGAATGCTGGGTCAAGGCCATGGAGGAAGAACTCGAGCAGATTGAAAAGAATAACACTTGGGAGTCGGTTCCTAGACCAAAATATAAGAATGTCATAGGGACAAAATGGATTTCAAAAATTAGCTGAATGAAAATGGGGATGTGGTTAGAAACAAGGCAAGACTTGTTTGTAAAGGATATGCGCAAGAAGAAGGCATAGACTTTGAAGAAACTTTCGCTCCAGTTGCTAGACTTGAGGCTATACGAATGTTCCTTGCTTTCTCTAGCTTTCAGAAGTTCAAAGTATTTCAGATGGACGTGAAATCTGCCTTTCTGAATGGAGACTTAAATGAAGAAGTATATATTGAATAACCAGATGGGTTTATTCTTGGAAATGATCCAAAACTTGTATGCAGACTCAAAAAGGCTCTCTATGGCCTTAAACAGGCTCGAAGGGTGTGGTATTATCGGTTGGATAAGTACCTCCATTAACAAGGTTTTATAAAAGGATCCACTGATAGCAATCTATATATAAAAATTGACAATGATAATTTGTTGATACTTGTTGTGTATGTTGATGATATCATCTTTGGTAGCAATGAACAAGACATGAGTCAAAATTTTGCCTTGGTGATGCAGAAAGAGTTTGAAATGTCCATGCTTGGTGAGCTCACATATTTTCTTGTTTTACAAGTCCAACAAAAAAAAAATGGCATTTTTCTATCACAAACCAAATATCTCAAGCAGATCTTGAAGAAATATGGGATGGAGGATTCGAAACTAGTATGTACCCCTATGGTGACAGGATGCAGCCTCAATGTAAATGATGAATTGGCAGCAGTACGTGAACCAACCTATAGATCCATGATTGGTAGTCTGATCTATCTAACAGGTACCTGACCAGACATTATGCATGCAGTGGGAATATTTGGAAAGTTTCAGGCAAATCCAAAGGAAACTCATCTTCAGGCAGTTAAGAGAATTTTCAAGTATCTTCAAGGAACTCAAAACTATGGCTTATGGTATCCTAGAGGTACAGATCTCACACTTCATGCATACACAGATACGGATTGGGTAGGAAGCGTGGATGACAGGAAAAGCACTAGTGGTGGTGCATTCTTTATGGGTCCTAGATTAGTATCTTGGTTCAGCAAGAAACAAAGCTCTATTACGTTATCTACAGCTGAAGCAAAATATGTAGTTGCAGCATCTTGCTCCACAAAACTCCTTTGGATGATGCAAACATTGCAAGATCTTCAAATCACCTGTACTCCACCTATCTCCATTTTTTGTGATAATACAAGTGTAATCAATATTTCAAAGAATCCTGTCATGCATTCAAAGACTAAGCACATACCGATCAAGTATCATTTTCTTCGAGAACAAGTGCTTGAACAAAAGGTCAAATTGGAGTATGTTCCCTCTAAGGAACAAATTGCTGATATTCTCACCAAACCACTACCCAGGGAGACCTTTGAATACCTCAAACAAAAGCTGGGGGTAGTTGATGCATCATCTTGTTGTTGAATCTTGTCTGTTTTAGAAGTTGTTGTACACGAGTTTCATATGGGGTATACGCGTACATACGCTGGTTATGTGGGTATAGTCGACTTGAAGAAACGCAAGGATGAGAAGAGTCTGATATGGGTCCGTTAGAGACCATCTGGCATAGGTTCAGGGGGAGCATATATTCTTCTAATAATGCATTGTTGGCATTATCGTAGAAGATCTTGGTTCAATTCTTCAGTTGTTTTGATGTTAGGAGTAGCAAGTGTATAAGGAGAACATGGATACTGACCTATGATTAACAATTGCTGTTGTTATTATGTCTCATATTTCTTTTGTCAAGGTCATGTAACGGCCTGTCTTGGTTGCCCCACTATGCCTGGGATGGATAATGTAATGTGCTTATTATATCATGTATTCCCTCTTGGTTGGGAGTCATATGTATGAAGTCTTTGGTGATAGGAAGGTTAGTTATGATATATAAAATCAATTTTCTTTTGTAGAACATCTTCTTCCAGATCTTGCCTATATGTCAGGGGGAGCTTGGAAAGCATAGCAGAGCAGAGATCTCAACATGTACTCAGGGGGAGCATAACCCTTTGCCCTTGATGTCAAAGGGGGAGGAAAGACCTTGAGGGACTTTGGGTTGCCATCAAGTCCAAAGGGGGAGATTGTTGGCATTATGACACAGGTTTGGCATAGGTTTGGCTTGATGACGTAAGTGTTTTCGTTGATGGAAACTCACTCAAATAGTAGATCACTCGTTCAGGCTCTCAAAATAGTAGCAAATGAGATACCCACAGGAATAGATTATTTTAGGGGTGAATGTTCGCCCTTTGGGGGAATTAAGGGGTTTTAAATTTTTAGTGGGTGAATATTTTGTATCATAGTACA